>JALMQS010000769.1:44279-309744 GCA_024734495.1 Forficula auricularia | reverse complement strand
CATTCGCGGAGTGAGGCATGATTGGCTGAGAGAACAATTATTACAATCAAATACAACAACTTTCTCTGAGGTATTAACAAAAGCAACAGCTCTCGAAGCTTCGAGAATTGAAAGTAAGGAGCTAACAGTACATACAGGAGCAACACAGTCAAAGTATAATGAATGCGATATAAATAAAATATCGAGACCAGAAAGATCGAATTCTCCTCAGAAGCACTTCCGCTCAGCTAGTCAAGGTCACCGAAACTCGTACAGAAGTGACTCCAAAATTAACTTCAAGACTCTGGGCATCGAAAACCTGTGCCTGAGATGTGGAAAGGGTAACCACAAAATCGCCGATTGCAGAATAGAACGAGAAAGATTAACATGCAGAGCATGCAACAAGGAGGGCCACATCGCCAGAGTTTGCATTTCAAGTCTGATGAAGGCGCACCGAAGTAAAAATAATAATAGACCAACGAATTTACTCCAAGTTACCCCGAATGACGATTTCGACCCGGATTATTTTGATGGCATAAATAAATTGGAAACAATTCCAGAGGAGAACGAAATTGTTAATTTGTACGAAATAAATCAAGATCACGACAAATATCTAATCTCCGTCACAGTAAATGGAAAACGTCAACAATTCGAAGTGGACTCTGGCGCAAAGTTTTCGTTGTTGTCTGAAAATGATGGACTAGCGAATCGGGATCTAACATCTTCAAGACGACCACAAAGAATAAGGAAACCACCAAGACGATTCGATGACTACTACACATAGTTAATATGATACACTTTCAATTTTAAAAATAAATGCACAGCAATAATTTGTAACTTTGTTTCAATGTAATCTCTGTAACATTTTTCAATCATGTACTCAATCTCAAGTTTTAATATACCAGATCTATTGGAATATCTTTCCTGTTCAAAATTACTGTACTCTGTTATTAAGTGGGGGAGACTGTCGTATCCTTATGATATCAAGTCTCCTATCTTATTATCTTATCTCTGACAAGGCCATCTATCCATGTTGGCAGACACATGTATACCTCTTGATATAGCTAGTTGATAATAAAGTATATATATATATATCATACACAAGCGTACATTATTTATACCCTTAATACAGAATCAGGGTACAACACACTTCCATATATATTCCTCCGTTCGTATATGTAAGTCTCTTCAAGGCCTTTGAGTAACAATGAATTAACCCAAACCCATTGTCTGCCTGGGTACAAAAGAAATGAGAACCTTTTTTTAAAACCCCAAGATTGGCATTCTTCTACCTGAGAATAATTAATTTAATTACTTAAAATCGTGTGAAATCAAATCAAACCGATTTGGCCCAAAAATTTAGATAAACCATCCGGAGCACTAAACAAAACATATGGAGTAAATATAGTTTCTATACGTTCAGCGGTTTAGGCGTGGGTCGATCACGACATACACACTAAGGATTATATATATATATAGATAAACAAAATAAAAATACCTATGTAAGCTAAATTATGCGGTTTCGCTGAATTTGCGTCTTTTAAGATGTCATCAAAAATGCAAACTCCGCATATTTCTTTCCTATATAAGGCAGCGCACAGGCGCTTCTCCTCACTAATTTGGACACAGGCTGGATGGAGCCGCAGTACAAAACCGAGCAGGGCAGTTACGTTGACTAGTACAATTCTCTCTCTACAAATCAAAATAAGGACCTTAACCAAACGCGTTGACCCGTACGAAATTTCCATCAGAGATTGATTTTAGGATCCCAATCTAGGATTTGAAGGCATAAACTAATTATTCTCACTCAATCGCTTGACCCGCAATAAACTTTTTTAAATCCCTGTTTAGTGTTAAGAGCACGTCTATAAAGCGACTCCAATAAATCTTATTATTTTGTATGTATACCTTTATAATCAAACATCGTTAAGAATTGTAAAACCCTACTTTGAACATTATTAATAAAACACCATCAAAATTCCTCACCAAATCTATAATATGGTCCCCATCATTAAGAATCTTAAAAACCATTAAAAACTATCCAGAAGCACAACATCCAAAATTCCCAAACGATTTCAATTTCCTATTTAAAACACCTATAGCTACGAGCGTTGGAAAAACGTAACTTGTATATATATGAGCTGTTTATTTTGGAAGTGGCATAAGTTCAAAATTGAAAACAAATGTATTAATGTCAGTTTCTAGTTAGACATAGATGTCTTTCTTCATGTTTATAAAATCAGAGTCAATGGAGTACAATACCCTCATGAATTTATCAAAGTAAATATATCAAAATACATATAAAATATATGCATTTATAAAAGTATAAATAAAAATATCTCGAAATAACAAAAAATGGAATTAGGACACTTTCAAAATAAACGGCTCATATAAAATTTATTTGTTTTACTCTATAGTTTCGAAGGTTGACCTTCATCATCAGTCTTTTTAGTTAGAAATATTTTAAAGATAAAAGTAAATAAATATTGTATGCAATATTCATTTACTATGAGTTAAGGTTTCTAGGTCACTTGTTTCACATTAAAATTAAAAAAATAAAAGATGTACATTTTTTCAATATATATATATATAATACATATAATATATATATAATATATATATATACTCATAGTAAATGAATATTGCATATAATATTTATTTACTTTTATCTTTATTTAAGATGTTTCACCTGGCACCAACACCACAATCTCTACTAATTAGAAATATTTTATCTGGATCCCAGATTTCAAGTTTATTTATTTATTTATTTATTTTGAGCACTCTTGTCTATGCCAATTTCTAACCAATTCATAATTGAATTATTATTTATATGCATTTTAATTAAAATAAATATTAATTTACTTTTGAATGATTACTAATTATTGATTTTTCGGGTCATTCAGTACAATTTGCACACTGTATATTAATCATAAATTCTCTGGAATACTGTTTTCAGAATATAAGCAAAATTTTTGCAAAGAAAATTGTTTCCAATTAAACAAGTTTTTTCTAATATGCACCCAATCCGGAATTTATTTGGCAACTAGTGGAAATACGGAGGAATAAAAATTATTCCACTTTGTTCTGGCGCAAATAAACAAGTGTCAATTAGTCGAAGACAAGTTTAGTGGACTAATCGGTTGTTCTAGATATAGATGTGGCACAAGGGACCTAGGACTGCGATTGAATGCCAGTAATCGGCTTTGGATGTTCATGTTTTTGTCCTAAAGACGCCAATAGCAACAACTCAAGACGATCACTGATCTAGTTGAGTTTCCCAACGAGACAAAGGGTTTGCGCAGTCTTGTCATTTGTTAAAAGAAAAAGTAAAAAAAAAAAAGGAAAATCAATTTCAACTTATCTGAGAAAAAGTTAGCCATGCTTCGTAGACCCAGGGTTATTTTTAAGAGAAGCTTTTTTTGCCAAAAGAGATGGGAATTTAATTTCTATTCAAAATATTGACTATATATAATCTTAATTCACACAAGTTTATTCCGTCTCTCTGTATGTGTTTTTGTGCTTGGTTTTCGATACCCACGAAAACTCAATCGGAAGAGTTTCTTCTGGTGTGAAAATACTTATTTCCTCCTCTCTGAAGCAAAGGTTATGGAAGAATAAATATGAATCTCTCTGTAAAATGCTAAAAAATCTTAAATTTGTGTGAAAATTCCCTGAGAAAGTATAGCAAATGCTTTGTTATTATGTTTTTCACCATTGCTGAAGATATGGAGAAATCGACTTAAAATCTATTCCCATCTAATACTGGAGGAATAATCTTTCTACATGCTTTTGTTGAATTCTTCAACATTAGTAGTAGTTATTACTGAAGAATTGTCTTAAAATAAAAAAGAGTCATCTAGTACTGGAGGAATAACCATATTACATTTCATTTTGAAGGTTTGATCATTATTGGTAACCGAGGGGTGAACCACGATTGGAATTAGGTGGAATTATTTTGGAATTCATTAGATAATGCCCCAACATCTATTGATCCGTCTAGTTGGAAATAGAAAGTGGAAGTAGGTGTACACGATATTAGGTCACGTGCTCACCCCCATTGGTGGCGCCATTGCTGAAAGATATTGCTGGAATGCAATTTTAAAATGATTCTGAACAATACTAGAGGGATAACATTTCATATTGCATTTTTCAAGTTTCAACCTTTAATTGTACCATTACTGAAGAAATGGAACGGATCGATTAAAAATAAAAAATAGCCATTGATTCTAGTCTAATACTGGAGGAATAGCCTTTACTAGATTGTGTATAGATTTTGGGGCTTTTATGCTTCAGATCTTCCTGGTCTGGTTGAGAAAATGCAGACAATCTTAACAACTCGAATCAAATCTATAAGTTTGTATTTATAAGCTTCATCTTTTTGCCAAGCTCAGTCTATTAGCTGACAAAAATTAAATTAGCAAATTATTTTTTTATTTTTTAACATTCATTCAAATCCTTCAGCAGGTGGCTCTTGTGGAAAGTTTGTAGAAATGGCTTCGATTTGGAGAAGTTTATAATTTATGTCAAAGTGCCTTTCGTGCATTTCCGGTAATGCTCAGGAACTTTCGCTGCGAAAGTATACCACGAACGCTTTAAGTAGATTATTAATATAAGAATGATCATATTATATACGTTCGTGGAAGTATTTTTATTAGTTAAATGAGTTAAAAAAAGTCTAGGGAACTATTGAATTGTGAGTCCCACTAGCATGCACTTGGTTGTGTCGTTTACTCTGTACGTCCAATAAGCTTAGCCCGCCGGGTGACCATGATATTGGGTGAACTAGTTAGATTTCAGGCATTCTAGTTTCAAAACTGTTGGGTGAAAATCAGAAAAAATGGATTGTTGAATGGGTATCAGGGGTAAAAAGCTGAAATTCGGTGCACAAGTTTGTGTTAATAAAATTCAACTCATAGTGTTTACTTACAAAAAAAAATCGCCAACTCGTTTATCCCTATGACATCTAGAGACTGGAACTCTCTTCCTCCGACCGTCTTTTCAGCAACATATGGTATAACCTTGAATTTTTCAAGACACGAATCCATGAACACCTTCAACTCCGACCCAATCCCGAAATCTCTTATTTCCAAGATATAAGGGTCCACCGCGGACTACAGAGGTTGAACCTTTTCGGTGCAACTTCTTCTCTGTATCAGTATCATTATAAAAAAAGTATCGAGTTTTTTTTTCTAATTGTATTTTAAATTTATCAAATACTTATAGGTTTTTAATTTTGTAGGATTATGTACTATATATTTATCCTTTTTTTGACATTTTGTCATTATTATGTATGCATATATATATATTTAGCTTAAGTGGGATGTGAAAAAATGATGGCAAAATCCACTTCACTATAAATACATGGAACAAGGCTCTTGCGACGGGTGATTTATTTACGCGCCCCTTTCTACTTTGCGCCCCTTTCAGCATCGATCTTTCGGAAATCAATTAATCAGCACACCCCGCAGCCACAATGACCCATTGCAGAGATAAAGACTTGGAAAGATGTGCCGCCCATGTGACACCGGCCTTTGTACTCGGTTCCCTCCACTAATGGGCTTTCTTGTACCTGTTTTCATGGATTATTACATATTTTACAATGCATAAATTAAAAAATTATTCCGACTCGTAAAGTTCAACTTGTGTTTTGAAAAACAAAGACCTGCTCTAATAAATTGTCTTAATGTTCTATTTTATCTCTTTGCATTACAAAATATCATAGAAATAAATTAAGCTTTTGTTTGGAGATTTTTAATTAAATTCAAAACTCATATGAGAACTAAATAAATACGAAGCCATCTTTGAAAATGGCAAAAGTTTATAATAGATATAGTGAAACACGTTTTTTTTATAATAATGATGCAAGAATGTGTTATACCAGTGTTACGGGCCTGTATTTCAGATCCTCCTAAATGTAGATAAAAACCAAAAGTTATCAAAAAAGGTATCTTATTTCATAATTAGAACTCAGTTATTCAATTAGTTTATTATTTCATTTTTCAAATTTATCTAAGTAAATGTCGTATTTAAAGAAAAAATATGTTACCACATACATAATTTTACGGTCTTTACGAGCCAGTTATAATTCTCCAACAATCCAACCCAGTCTGAAGAAAACAATCTTGGAAGATTAGATTAAAATCGACAAGTCAAATTTTATTAAATTTTTTTTTTGGGGGGGGGGGATCGACTGCCCTTTAACAGATGAAACACTGGTAGTTACGCCAATGTTTTACACCAATAATGTGCCCCCCAAGCAGAGTTTGTCATTGAAATTTCTGGGGGGGGGGTAAAAAATTGTTGTATTTTAAGCATTATATTCTAAAAATAAAAGCGGTTAAGTCTTATAATTTCAACAAAAGAAAGTTCTTCTAATTTTTTAGAACTGAACGATTATCAGTTCAAATCAGATTCTAAATTCAATGACAAGTGTTTATAAATTATTTATCTATTAAAAATTGTTGAAGTGTCCATGTTAATGAATTGAGAATAAGTTATATATCCAGATTGACAAGAATTCCAATCTTGAAAGGAATTTACTAGCTAAAGAGATGGTCTACGAGGGGTGACAGAAACTGTTTAGTAAATCTATCTAATAAATAATGTTAATTGTCTAAAATTACTCTATTTATTTATTTTATGTGATTTAACAAATCCTTAAAATTATAAAATTTTAGAACTGAATAAAATGGGGGGGGGGGGGGGATATTTTTCATGGTATTGGGGGGGGATTACTTTTCGTGAAACTGGGGCGCGTCGCATGAAGCTAGGGGAGGGGACCCCTGAATAAGGGGCAATTAGCATAACTCAGGGCTGACCATGACGACCAAACTCTAACTTCAAGTTTTAAGCTTTAATAGCTCAAAACCTAGAAACTTACAATTTTAAAGGCAGATGAATAACGAATTTTCAGAAGAAGGGTTCTATTTTTACCGAGGGGTGAACCGCGATTGAAATTAAGTGTACACGTCCTTGGAATTATGTGGAATTATATTGGAATTCATTAGATTCATTAATTCAATCGTTGCCCCTTCATCTATTGTCTTCTACTTGGAAATGAGAGGCCCGGTTCACCCCTCGATTTTTACTCACGTTGCAACGAAACCTTAAAAAAAAATGTAATATGAAAAAATACTAATTTATATATAATAAAAAAACACATTTTTCGGTAATGGCTATCCAATGAATTCTTTATCCACTTTGGTGCGACATTGAAAGACTCTTCAAATATTTCTCTGCTGATAATTTAAACTGATAGCAAGATCTTCGCCTTAAAAAGCATGTCGAGCCTTTTACTGTCTTGAATATTGGGGGCTGGACGTGACATGACACCCTTTCACCCCAAACACTCATCTCCTCAACCACCCTTCTAGAGATCGAACTCTGCATTTTATGAGGCGTTCGAGAGGAGTTTCGATTAATGCTCTCGAAACGAATTTCTATATAAATGTCTCTTGAAATTCATACGTATTTTTTTCCTTTTTCTCCTCTCCCTGTTCATGTAATTGCTATTCATATACTTCTATTAACAATTCTTTTTTTAAGAATGGTTACGTTGGAAAATTGGGCCATTAAAGCATGCTTAATATCTGAATTCAATATATCTTTTCAGTTCACTTTTAAACATCGTCTTTCTCTGATGCTTTTTAACAAGAGAGAGAAAGAGAAAAAAAATGTAAAAAAGAGCCTGAGGGAGACAAAAGAGGAACCGATTTAAACGGACGAGACGGGAAAAAAATCAGCTTGGCAAAATTGAAAACATTAATAATCAAATATCTCTCTTTTGAAGAGATAAAAATAAATTTGATTTAAATAACGCTCTGGGTTTTGAATTATATTCCGATTTAATGCATTATTATTATTATTTGTAATATTTATAAGAATAAATAATATAATGAATAAAAAAGTTTAAGTTAAAAAGATTATTCATGAAGCCACTTGGATTAGACATTTTTAATGAGATAATCTCATCAGAATGCACAACCTCTTGATTTCTAACTCTCGGGATGTTTATCAGGAAAGATGTTTCAACTGAAACCACTTAGATTATACATTGTGAGATAAGCTCACTAGGGCATTCTGATGAGTTTATCTCATTAAAATATGCAATCTAAGTCATTGAAACCCAAAGTGATCTACCATATATCGACCCATTGGTCCAAAAATATGTGGGTCTATGAAGTGTGTGTAAATGGGTGTCCATGATAGTGCATATCATTTAATCAGGTCGTGACTTTAATTTTGGATTTCCATTAATGGACTAATCCACATACGCAGAAAGATTTGTTGCTTAGTTTTTACGTAAAAACGTAACAAACAGAAGGGTTCAATTTTTTTCCTAATCATATATTCAATTTAATCTATTAAAATTTCATATCTATTTAATATCTTTTATATCAAATAGTTTTTAATAAAACATTTACATTTTATTTGAAGTCTAATTTGAAAAAAAACACTAATTACTAATTTGAAATAATTTTTAAAAATATGAAATTAATAACTATTATAAAACAATCGATTATTAATATTTATATTTAATTTTGAACGAAATTGATTGATTAGTTTTTAAGAAAATCGTAAAAAGGTAGAAACCCGTATAATAAATGGCTCGCTGATGCAGGGAGGCTTGCGTCCCAGCCTCTTGATAAAATAGAACAAAATAATTATAAATGAGAAAGAAAACGATCTTATTTTATCGATTTCATCTATCTGAAGTTACACAGTATCATTCTAATATAAGAAAATAGTATTTTAATTAAGAATTTTGTATTTTAAATAAAATTTAATGAAAACATTCAGTTTTTCCTCTCAGGGAGCAAATCGACTAGAAATGTCAAAAAGTTTTATTTTTTCTCATTAGATATTGATTCAAATCTATTAAAATTTGATATCTGTGTGTTATTTTTATTTATCTTTTATATCAAATAATTATAATTAAGAAATTTGCATTTTAAAGGGTAGTATATTTGAAGTCCAATTTGAAAAAACGCTAATAACTCCGTTTAATTTTTTTTTAAATATAAAATTAATAGATATTATAAAACAATTAATTATTCATAATTTACATCAATTTTGAACGAAATCGATTCAGTACTTTTTGAGAAAATGGTCAAAAACCATCTGAACCGTCAAAAAACGACGTTTTTTGCACAGCTCACGATGCTTTTGAAAAAGTTTGAAAAGTCATATGAAACGAAATATTGACTTGTGACATGGAGGTGAATTTTAAAATGTTTCTAAAACGGCCTTTCATAGACGGTTTTCAGGGTTTTTGACCATTTTCCCAAAAAGTACTGAATGGATTTCGTTCAAAATTGAAGTAAATTATTAATAATTAATTGTTTTATAATATCTATTAATTTCATATTTAAAAAAAATCAACGGAGTTATTAGCGTTTTTTCAAATTAGACTTCAAATAAACTACCCTTTAAAATGCAAATTTTCTAATAATAATTATTTCCTATAAAAGACAAATGAAAATAACACACAGATATGAAATTTCAATAGATTTGAATAAATATCTAATGAGAAAAAAAAATAAAACTTTTTGACATTTCTAGTCGATTTACTTCTGAAAGGAAAAATTTAATGTTTTCATTCAATTTCATTTAAAATACAAAATTCTTAATTAAAATGCTATTTTCTTAAATTAGAATGATACTGTGAACCTCCATATAGATGAAAATGATAAAATAATTTCTCATTCTTTCTCATTTATTTCTCATTCTTTCTTTTAGTCTACCATATTCGGGAGACTCTGCGACCCAAGTCTCTCGCCATGAGAGGAATAAAAGTTGGAATTCGGTTTATGTCAGGGATTTCGCTAAAATGTTTTGTGATATTAGGGAACAACCCTTTACCAGAAAAAAAGATTTCTCCGTTTAAATAGTAAAACGGCACCCTCTATTAATGTCTGTATGTCTGTTCGTATGTATCAGAGATGAGGAGAGGATTAAAAACTTGAAATTTAGAAGTTATAGGTATTTATTCATTTTTCCGCAAATCTTAAGTCGTATTAAAATTTTAATCGAATGATTTTTTAAAGTAAATTTTTTATAATAGAGAGAGTGTGATTTCGCTTTAAAGATCTCTTTAAGTAGAAATAGGTTTAATAAATAATTTTATATTTATTTCAATTCATAATGACGGTGGGAGAGAGATACAAAATGGTCGTTTTAGATGATTTTTGTACCTGTCAGCGTTTAGAAACAGTTTAGCTTAAAATGATAACAAATTTCTTAAATTCATTCATTCGCTTGTTATCAACGACAAATAAGAACGAATTTGATATCTCAAGTATATAAGGAACGGAATACTCGATATGTAGTTCAACTCTTACTTGGCGGGCTTATTTATTAATTACTATTTTTTTTTTTTTTTTTTTAATGCAATCGAATGCAAGAAGGGGTGCACCAGTAAAGATGTAGCCCCTATGGATCTCGAAAGACCCTTGCATTACTGAAGAGAAGGGAAAGTTGTTTAAGTGAGAGTGGTGTAGACGTAGGTGTCTATGCACCCCTGGTTTTGAAGGTTTGAAGATCATAGGTGCTGGGAAAGATAGAGGCTGGGAGAGAGTTCCAGTTCCTTGAAGTCATGGGGATATGAATTCGCGAATGAAGTGGTCCGGCACTTTTCCAATTTGACCGCGAAAGAGTGTTGGGAGTCGGCAAAACGTGTGCTGCGTGCAAAGCATGCTTTGGGGGGAATTATTGATTTTATCTCATCAGAGCACCTGCCGTGATAGTATCTATAGAAAAGGAAAGGGCGGAGACATCTCTTCGATGAGCCAGCGATGTACTTTCATCAAAATATGGCAAAATTAAAGTAACTTTTATAAGCTTAAATATATAAAGATATAGATATAAATGAAGGTAAAAAAATTAAAAAGTGGAAAAAAGTAAAAACTTATTCAAGACTCGATATGCTCGCTAATCATAGCCTCCCGAGTAATAACTTAATTTATAGGCAATAAATAAATATATTAATATAATAAATATAATAAGTTTTTGATTTTAATATTTTCTAATTTTTTTTCTTTAATTTTTTAAACCTCATGGTAAGTTATTTATTTTTCTTTTTTCTTTAATTCTTATATTTTGTGTATCTGTTTGAAAATGTTTATAAAATAAACGAAAATTTGGTTTAGATATTTAGTTTTTTTGTCATTTTAAAGATTATTTTATTGTTATTTAATTTAATGCTCAATTGAAAACAATATTTTATATAAATATGATAATCCTATGGGTGAACTTCGATTGGAATTAGGTGTACACGTTTTTGGAATTATGTGGAATTATTTTGGAATTCATTAGATAATATCTCTTCATATATTGTCTTCTACTTGGAAATGAAAGTGGAAGTGGAAGTAGGTGGTGTACACGATATTAAGCCGCGGTTCACCCCTCGTTATAAACTATAAGAAATGTATTTTTTATTATAATTATTTTGCGAAAAAATAATATTTTCTGCATTTATGGATCGGAAGATTGGAAGGTTGGTTCTAAAACTAGAGAACACATAATTCTAATCATTTTTCCGTACCATTATGAAATACAAACGTTTTACCACCAGAACGACTTATACTTAATTTAAACTGTTTTCTTTGGTCACATAAAAAACTATACTTTGGTTATCTAACTACTTGTTAACTAGAATTTATAGAATTTTTTTTGTTTAGGTTTAGAAATAAGACGTGCAGCTTCAATTTTTATTTTTGAAATTGAAGCTACACGTCTCTTATTTTAAACCTAAACAAATAAATTACTACAGCTATAAAAAACTCTCTTAATAAACAAAATTTATAGAATGTTGGAATTTCTTTAAAATTATCTGTTATTTAAGGTGCTTAGTTGTTTCTGCGACAATACTAGCAAAAAGTTAATGCTAGAGTATATAGAACAGACAATAATGATTCATAATTCATAATCCCAAAACTTTTTGCTGTTTATGTACCACTACTAGCCAATTCCGTGCTCGTTTGACAAATCTCGCAACACTGTCCGAACTTGTATATATTTTATCATAGAAATTTCAGATAAAGTACATTAAAAAGGGAGATTTATAAAACAAAATGTTCTTAATAACCGATTGAAAGCTGTTGCGAACAAAAAAACGTCAAAAAATTACTAAAGTTAACCCACTTTTTAATTTAAATAAATGCGTTGTTGCCAGTTTGTTTTTAGTGCAAATTTTTCATTATACATTTTTCATTATTTATTCATTATTATCTCAGAAACTCTGTTGTAACGATGAATTAAAATTTTCTTAAAAAATGTATTAGTTATTGTTTAATGTTGGTTTAGTTTTTTATAACAATGGCAAGAAGACTTTCTTAATTATAATTAAATATGTATGTAAACTTTCCGATATCCCGTATAGTGCAAAGTATAAGAACCTGAAAAACTCTATCTTTGGAATTTAACATCTCCGAAACTATGTGTTCATAAATTTCGTTTTGCCACCCATCGATGCAGAAGTATTTAAATAATAATCTGTCTAAAATTCAAAAAAATTCTAAGAAAACCCATATGGTTAAAAAACAACCTTAAAAAGTTTAATAATGTCGATTCGCCTGCCCGTGATGACTTGGGGTTTCCCTTTGAGATGGGAAGTGTTTGGAAACTAAAATCTTTTACTTACATTCTTACATATTCATATCATGTTGATCTGTCTGTGCCAAAATAGCTTAGTGCATTGTATCAAATTATTTTTGTATCTGATGCTGTATTTTATTTATTGGGCCTCCGAGGAGCGGGCCGCCTCTTACAAGACAAAAGATGATTACACAAATTTATTTACAAATATTTCACACTTTCGGCTTCAGAACAAATTAATTCAGATTCAGAGCGGGTGGCTGAGAGAGCCAGGATTAATCCTGGCTCACATTTCACATTTCTTTTTTTTTTTTTTTATTCACAAAAAATAATCATACGCCACCCGCTCTCCATGTTCTTCTGCCGAAAGTGTAAAAATTAAGAAGAGATCCCCTCATCGCCCTATATGTCAAATCGTTTATTGTTTTTTGGGATATACCCAGGGCGATGAGGGACTCCACCGCTTTATGCCACCACACTCCCTTCCACGAGAGTGTGATGGCCTCGACCCTGACCGAGCCCGCCCCGACGCCAAATCGCTCCGCAATATTATCCACCAGACTGGAGTTGCCCCTATATTTTTCTATTTTGTTTCGGTGGGCAACACCCAGTCCTGCAAGCGCGGAGACGATCTGGACGTCCAAAACCCACACCACCCCCGCCGCATCCTTTGCCACGATGTCTGGCTTTCTATTGCCCGCCGAGCTGGAGTACAAGTACTCCAACTCGACACGCATTCTCCTCTTTGATCAAATCGTCGGCCAGACATCGTACCACAGCGTCATGCCTCTCAACCCGCCCATCCGCGGTCCTATCACAACATTGGATGATGTGCGCCGTTGTCTCAGTTCGTCTGCACTCCAGCCCGGCATATCGGAGGCCCCTCCGGCCGTTTTCCCCTGCTGGTTCTTACGGCTGAAGGAAGGGACCCTGATCTAAGCTCTACAAAATTCGATAAATATGTTGTTCTTAATAACTCCTGGGCGCAGCATCCAATTAAAAGAGCTCTTTTGCTCCCGCGCACATCTCCAAATCCCGGCCATCGACGCTACTGTATAGGTTCTCGCGCCAGTAAGCCGCAACACCCTCCACGCCGCCGAACTTACGCAGGACCCGTCTCGGCCCAAGCTAACCTCCGGATGCATGCGGACCGGACTCCAGCGGCCGCTCTATTTCTCAATATATTGTATCAAATGACTAGTTGTATCTGCTCTATGAGGCATCTCTGCCTCAAAGCATTGTTTAATAAATAAAATAAATAAATATATACCTACACCTTTCCGTTCTTGAGTTATCGCGGGGATCTGAATCCAGTCAGACACACAGACAAAAAAATGGTTGAACATTACTACATTATTTTACGTTTCACAAATATTCTTATACACAATGAGCGAATTAAAAAAATTGCTCTGCCTCTAGGACATAGCGAGTAATTGAAGTTGAATTGGCTGGAATTTATCTCACCATTATTTACCATATTCATGTCTATAGACCTAATTAAAATAATAGATAAATCATTCATAATAAAAATGCATACCTATAACAATCGAAATATTTCATATTCAGCTTTATTCGGTAGATTAAAGGGATTTTTTAAATTATTTGTTCATTTGGATTTCTCTCTCGATTTTTTTATTCTATTTTGTTTTTTCGACTATTCTTGTAATTAAAACGTAAAATGTAAACGAGTGCGTGTGCAGATGTTTTCAATTCTGATGAAAATAGATGTTTTGAGGCTATCTAACTATTGCTTCAAGTGATTTGCATTAAAATAGAATTAGATTTGTAATAAGTTTCCGCTCTAGAGAATACCAGAGTGAATGTATTAAAATGAAGTATCGTGCTGCTTCGCTAAAAGATAAAGGCTGTTTTTTGTTTTATTATTATTATTCAAATGTTGGAAACTGAAGAGATTTATTATTTATCAATTCTAATTCAAGAATATAATAAACTGGAGGAAAGAGTGAAAACTTTTTCAAGATTTGGTATGCTCTTCTCGAAATATGATAATTTTACTCGAGGGGTGAACTGCGACTGGAATTAGGTGTACTTTGTGTACTTTGGAATTATTTTGGAATTCAATAGATAATGCCCCTTCATCTATTGTGTTCTATTTGGAAATGAAAGTAGAATTGGAAGTAGGTGTACACGATATTAGGTGGCGGTTCACCCCTCGATTTTACTTACGTCCACGCCCATAGCCCCAGCATGAAATTTCGGGCCCGGGGCCCAAAATCTGAAGCGGGCACCTTATTATGGAATAAGTATGTTTTTTTATAAAATGGAAAAAGTTGGTCAGAATAGGTTTTATTTTTTTGTTATTTCGCCAATCGCTGTGGTGTTCTGCTGTTATTTTAATGAAAAAAATATAGTGCCTTGTCCTAAAAATAAACTAAACTACAATCACATACATTTTTAATTTCCAATGATACTAAGGGTGAAGGGTAAAAGCGTAAACCCATAAATATAAAGCGAAATTACATCAATTAAAAAAAGATATTTTACCGTTTTTAAATAAAAAACAGTATAAAAAAGTATTTAGTTAATTTATAAATATTATAATATGAATGTTTGGGCGAAAAATTTAGTGGTCCTCGAAGTCTGCCCTTGTGGTCCTTGTGGTCCTTCAAAAAAGACAGAAATAGCCTTGAATGATTAAAAAACGAATATGAATTTTCTTCTATTAGCTTAATTACAAAAAACAATAAAATTAAATGTATTTTAATTAATTAATTCTATTTTAAAATCTAAGAATTCTAGTATTAAAATAAGCTAAAATAAGCTGATGTGGCCATGAACATGACTTTACCATACACCTGGCTCCTCTCTTATATTTAATAATCATTTATTAAATAACCCCCCCATACCCTCTTAATTTTAGGTCCATTAGCAATTGAACATATCTTCTTTTAAATATGGAACTCTTTTATAATTTTAATAATTTTTGATCCCCCCCCCCCCCCCCACCTTGGGTCACTCACTTTCATATGGAGAGTCATTTCCTTAAGGCCATATAGGGTGCATCGAGGGGTGATTCGCGATTGGAATTAGGTGTACACGTCTTTGGAATTATGTGGAATTATTTTGGAATTCATTAGATAACGCCCCTTTATCTATTGTTTTCTACTTGGAAATGAAAGTGGAAGTAGGTGTACACGACATTAGGTAGCAGTTTACCCCTCTAATAAATAATCGATCGGAGGGCCTTATATTGCTACTTCTATTTTTTGAACCCCCAATTTTGGTTCCCAAAAAAATAATGACTTTTTTATTATAGGACCCTTTTATGGTAAATTCTACTTTTTTTTTTTTTTTTGTTTTTTAAATTGAAAGTTTTATAATTTTATTTTTTAAGAACCCTCCCTTAATTTTTGGTTCGATTTCAATCAAAATCCACTCAGCTCTTAATCTCAATATAAAGAATCTACATGTGATATTTCGTTTTGATATTCAAACTAGTTTTTGAGCTAGAACGTATACAAAATTTGGTAACGTACATACTAACAGATATTTTTGATAAAATAATTAATAGTCGCAGTGATTACTTTCAAAGGCCCAAAGTGAACGTCAGTTAATTCTGGATCTGTTAGGAGACTTATTTCCTTTCATAAATAAATAAATAACTGCTCACACCCATAAGTACTTCCAAACATAGAAATGATTTCCCATGCGAATATTCGTGTATTTTCAAGCCTGACTGGTAAATATCTGTAAAATTCAGGCACGACAATTTCAATGAATTCTGCCTTCAAATTTGAATCGCACTCAATCTCAATCACCTCCATTTATATTGTATGTCGAGAAGCGCGTTAAAATCTTCATTTTTCAACTGTTTTTCCCAAAGAACTAGTACACATTTGAATGGTTGAATTTTGCCACACATGTTCATTGATCTTTTCCTTGAAGCCTTAAATTTAAATCAAATAAGAGTTTTGTTATATCAACCATGAAAGATAAATCTTGAAACCATGTATCAAAATAACTCTTAATAGGCTAAATTAAATTTTAATTTTAAAGTATAATATATTTTGTAAAAATCTTCAATAAAGTTTTGGGTTTTTTAAACTCGTTTAATAATTTATTAACTTTAACCGATAACATCCTGAAAAAACATTTATTTCAACTAATTATCTTAGAACTATTGTCTGAAGATATAATAAATATAATAATAATAATAATAATATAATATAATATACCTCGTAATTACAAGAAAATATTGCCGGAGATCAGATCAGAGCAGAAGGGTTGTAAATAATAAGCTGAAATTTGAAACACAAATAGTAAATATAACACTAAAATTTGTGATAAATTGGAGAAGTCTAGTTCAAATTATATTCTAAAAAACAAAAACAGAGATTTTATAGAATTTTAATGAAGTTCATTAATTAAATAGGGAACATTAAAGGATATTACATAATAGGCGGAAATTTGTCAGACAAATGAATTTTGATAAGTTTCATCCGTTTGCTAAAAGATTCCAAGGTTCAGCTTTTTAGCTTAAATCTAAGGACAAAAATTTACATGAGCTTGGAAATATTAAAGGAATGATGGGTAGCTGAAGTTATGAAGTTAATAAGCTAAAAATTCTCAAACAAGTATCTAGTGGTTCACATTAGGTTCTGAAGAAATATGTTATAGGCGAAAAGCTGAAATTTGGAACATCAGTTTGTTTAGATAACCTGAATCTAACTGCATAGGTTCAGCTTTCTAACTCAACTCTCTTTTTGACAAAAATAACACGAGATATTATGAAACTCTTGAAACAACCAAATCATTGAGGGGATGCATTGAAAGGGTGTAAATAAAATACAGAAATTTGGGGCAGAGGTTTGTTTTGAGAAGCTAACCTTTCTGCGAAAGTTCAGTTAACTCAAATCTCAGTTTAGCAATAACAACCCTCGACACAGAACCGATATGATGAGATTCTTGAAACAAATCGAAATATTGAGAGGTTGAATTGAAGGGATGTAAATAAAAAACTTTGGAATAAACTTCCATCCAAATTTCATGCGGACTCGACTCTTGGCGCTCTCAGGTCTTCTTTCTTCTTTTAAGTGCTATATCAGGTCTCCCTGACGTTTTGGCTCCTCTCCACATATACCTGTGCTGAGTGTGTTTAGTTGTTTTACACAGATATCCATATATATGTGACCTACTTTTTAACGCCGGTTCCGAACGGCTAGTTTGGAGAGGTTACTAGACAATTATACTCTTGGTAGGTTGCCATTGCTTTCCAAGAGGAGGCGGCTGCAAATATCTGATCTGACGATACTCAGTCTCGAACCAGCTTACTTTGTCAGCGACCCGACACTATAGCCACTGACCCACAGTTTTTTTTTAGTTTTAAGAGGATGTTTTATTAGCCAGAAAAAAATATATACAATTTATTACAAAGTTACTTCTAACAATACAAAAGAAGTATAGAATATTAAATTTAATACAATGAAAAAAGAAAAGGGCCATTTTAAATGGATCCCAGTAGATTTTTTTACATAATATAGTTTTTTTTTTTAATTTTAATTTTACAATAAGTTTTTTTTTTGTAATTTTTATTTACATTTGTATAATTAAATTTTTAAATTTTTGCACGGGAAAAGGCTTTGAAAAACCCGGCCATACAGTTTATTGTTGTTCCAAGGAGGTTAATATATAGAATTATTTATTACAATTTTTACTTAATTTATACTTTACAATTTAGATTACATAATTTATCAAGTTATTCAAGTATAAGCAGAAGAAATTTAAGGTTATAAAAAGATTGAATTATTATTGATAATTTTCAATCCACCAGTATTTTTTTATATTTTTCCTTTCACTCTTGTCTTTTTCAGAGATGGCTCTATTAAATCTATATATTCTATACGGGTCCAATCCATCTAGGTGGGCGTCGTATTCTATACTTTTATTGTTTTTTCTCCTAAACACATGATAGATGATGGGGATCCCGTTTTCATCTTGTATATATCCTTTATTATCCAAAAATAAAAAAGCTTCGGGTGGGATAAATCCGGTAGATTTTGTTATTTCAAAATATTGATCGTTCGGATAGAGTGATCCGAATATTAGACTGTTTTCGAAAACATTTGCAACTTGGCAGTAGTGGTTTCTTATTAATTTTAGCATAAAGCAGTCTATTCTATTAATTTTGGCTAAGTTATAAATTTTTTCATTACTGATGTAATGTTGGAAGTTCGAATGTGTAGATCTATGTTTGCCTAAGCATGATCTTAGGCATTTTCTTTCGAAGACTCGGATTTGTTCCATGCCCGATGCACTTTGATTGAACCAAATATTGCAGCCATAAGTTATTATTGGTCTGACCAATAGTTTGTAGCATTGCAGTTTTATTTCTGGGTCCAGATGCTTGCAGAAGAACAATCTTTTTTGACTCATAAATGCAGCCCTGGCTTTTCGCAATTGAATATTTCTATGTAGGTCAAAATATAAATAATTGTCTAAATGTATTCCTAGATATTTTACTATATTTTTATGTGGAATTTCGGTGTTGTTGAATTTAATATGAAAAGTTTTCCATTCTTTTCTTAGGCTTGAGTTACCTTTTGAGAGAATAGTTCTAAAAAGAATCGTTTCACATTTTTGTGTATTTATTTTTAGTTTCCACGTTTCATAAAAAGTATGTATTTTTTTGAATAGATTTTGCAAATGGTTTTGTATGATGGACGGTTTTTTCCCTGACACATATATAATTAAGTCATCTGCGAAAGCCCCACTGACCCACAGTCTTCGTTCTTTAAGGACCCCAATAACTGATACTCCTTTCTCTTATTTCCTTTATGTCTTCTAATCTTTCTTTACTTTTTTCGTCTTATAAATTTTAATATAAATAAGTATAAACTCTTTTGCCAATTTTGTAAATTATTGTAACTAAAGTGTTGTATAAACACTAGGTGGGACCAAGGTCCTATGTTTGTATGCATTGTAAAATAAATAAATAAATAAATAAATAAGCTGAAATTTGGCACAGATGTATGGTATGAGAAGTTTCACTCAAGTGCCAAATTTCAGCTATATAGATCAGATCTATGTTCGACAATAATACTTCCGCGATAGCTTCAAAGGAGTAACTGTCATAAATATTAATTCGAGAAATTTAGTTTTTGAATTTGCATACTTTCCGATTCTTAAATAAAGATTATTCAACCAAAAGTACTACTATTAATAGTAATTTGTAAAGATAATTACTTTTAATTTTTTTAAGTTTAATTTAAAATTATTGGAGATTGAAATATGTAATATCTTTTTCAGCTTACTTCTTATTAACTTTTTTTCTTTACTTTACAATACTACAACATATTGCCGTATTAAATTAATTTTTGGGGTCTTGAATAAAACAGTACTTCGAAATTTAACTTATTTTTTTAAATTATTAATATTTTTATTGAAACAAACATTACTTTTACTTAAATGACATTAATTAGTTAAATGAAACAAATAAAATTGTATTTATGAAATATTAATTATTAATTTTTTTATTTTTTTAATTTATTAATATTTTTATTGAAACAAACATTACTTTTACTTAAAATGACTGTAATTAGTTAAATGAAACAAATAAAATTGTATTATTTAAAGGAGGAGGTATCAGCCAAAGATGGATGCGCTGGGTTCAATAAAACGCCCTGAATAAAACGTTTCGGCCTGAATTTATTTGGCCATCTTCAGTTAATTGGGAGTTATACACAAAATGTGGTACACAGGTCTGATCGAACATAAAACACCCTGAATAAAACGTTTTGTTCGATCAGACCTGTGTACTACATTTTGTGTATAACTCCCAATTAACTGAAGATGGCCAAATAAATTCAGGTCGAAAAGTTTTATTCAGGGTGTTTTATTGAACCCAGCATCCAATTGATTCGATCACATATTTGTACCGCATTAGCTGTATAACTACCAATTAACTGAAGATGGCCAAATAAATTCAGGCCGAAACGTTTTATTCAGGGTGTTTTATTGAACCCAGCGCATCCAACTTTGGCTGATACCTCCTCCTTCATCTAATACAGTTTCATCACATCCACGAACTCTAACAACAATCTAACAACATAAAATTATATTATTTAAGATGTATTAGTTATTTTTATTCATTAATCATATCATTAAAAAATAATTTCAACATATGAAATAATTAAAGAGTTAGATATAATTAAATAAAAAATAATTAAATTAGTTTATAATTGATATAAAGGCGTGGAGGTAGATATCTATATGTTTTGTTCTACCATCTATCATGGAAGACTGGATTTTAGGCGAGTTTCAGGGTCCCGATGTTGTCCTTATACAACCCAATTTATTTAAGTTTCGAGTAAATATTTAAAATATTTGATTGCGCTATAAATTATGAGTAATTCTTTGTCATAAGCACTGTATGATTTTTGTTGGATCTTCAGCATTTTTGAAAAAAAAAATCAATGGGTTTCCAATGATTATCTTGTAATTGTTGAACTACTCCTCCCATGGCATTATCTGAAACACAAGAATTCACAATATTTACTAATCATAAACCATTAATTTTCACTTGATGATTGAATGATTTCCTTTTGATTACGGGATCACCATCTTTGGGTTTTTGTTGTAGATCAGAAGGAAATCATTTGAAGGATCAATAAAATACTTTGAATAACACTACTTAAGTAAAATTCAAGGAAGGTTTCACAAAATAAAACAAATATATGTTTTGAGTTTTTATCTCGATATAATATATATTTCAGGTTTTGAGACCATCATTAGGAGTTAACTAGACAATACTTTGAATTTGTATTCTATGTTTATTTTCAAGTTCTAGAGCGAACTGGTTATTCCATCGCTCTTCGTCTATGTAATTAAAACCAATGAGATTTTTCACTATGATTCTAACATTTCATTCTTTTTTCATTAGAAAATCTTGGTTACTTAAGTTTACAATCATTAAATACTCATTGATAAAAACATTTGTTGAACTATCTTTTGATTAATTTATAATTGTTTAAAAGTTCTTATAAAATGGGGTGGAGGGAGTGAGGGGGGGGGGGGTTAAAAATTAAAAATCTAGGCTATTTGAGCAAATTCAACCAAATTTTGTATACATAATCAGTGGGCCCCCAGGAGTCTAAAAATAGAAAAACTAACCCCTCCCCTACATGATTATAAATAATTTTATTAAATATTAAATATAAGAGAGGGGCAGGGTGTATGGTAAAGTCAAGTGGATGGCCACATCACAACACGTCATCTTATTTTTATTTATTGAGTGTCCACAATATTTTGTATTTCTATAAGCTAGTATAAAATTAAAATGTCTATTGGCTAAAATTATAAGAGCTGATTAATTTATTAAAAAAAGAAAGAAATGAATGTATCTTTTAACTGGTGTAAATAACAGTGACAGCTTTTCTTTTCCGTTGGGCGACATGGAGCAGAAAAATTTGAAGGGGTGCAGTAAAAATGTTCATTATTCCGGCTAATACAGCTTTTTGTGAATTCAGATATTTTGGATTTGTAAAATTTAAATTGCAACTCAAAAATTAAATAAAAAACTCGGACATTATTACTAAGTTTATTTTGAACAAACATATGATTTTAGAACAGTAAATATTAAAAAAGAGCAAGGTATTTTTTATTATTGTGTTTAGTGGTAAATGAATCTACTATTACATAAGCCTCGATATAATATTTTTGAAAAAATCGACACATTAAGGGACTGCATTAAAATCAGTGGGCCCCAGGAGTCTAAAAATAGAAAAACTAACCCCCTCCCCTACATGATTATAAATAATTTTATTAAATATTAAATATAAGAGAGGGGGCAGGGTCTATGGTAAAGTCAAGTGGATGGCCACATCAGAACACGTCATCTTATTTTTATTTATTGAGTGTCCACAATATTTTGTATTTCTATAAGCTAGTATAAAATTAAAATGTCTATTGGCTAAAATTATAAGAGCTGATTAATTTATTAAAAAAAGAAAGAAATGAATGTATCTTTTAACTGGTGTAAATAACAGTGACAGCTTTTTCTTTTCCGTTGGGCGACATGGAGCAGAAAAATTTGAAGGGGTGCAGTAAAAATGTTCATTATTCCGGCTAATACAGCTTTTTGTGAATTCAGATATTTTGGATTTGTAGAATTTAAATTGCAACTCAAAAAATTAAATAAAAAACTCGGACATTATTACTAAGTTTATTTTGAACAAACATATGATTTTAGAACAGTAAATATTAAAAAGAGCAAGGTATTTTTTATTATTATGTTTAGTGGTAAATGAATCTACTATTACATAAGCCTCGATATAATATTTTTGAAAAAATCGACACATTAAGGGACTGCATTAAAAGGATTTAGATAAAAAGTTGAAATGTGGCAAACATGTATGTTTTTAGAAGCTTCATTTAACTGCCAAGTTTCAGGTTTCTAGGTCAAATCTCTGTTTGGTAATACCAACAGGCGATAAGATGAGATTCTTGAAAAAAATCGAAATATTGAGAACCGGCAACGAAATGATGTAGACAAAATGTGGAAATTTGGCACACATGTATGTTTTGGAAAGCTTCACTTAAATGCCAAGTTTCAGCTTTCTAGCTCAAATATCTGTTTGAGAATAATAGCTCTGATATAATGAGATTCTTGATATAAATCGAAACATTGAGGGGCTGCATTGAAATGATGTAGATAAAAAGGTTAAATGTGGCATAGATGTATGTTTTAAGAAGGTTTACTTAACCGCCAAATTTTGCTTTCTAGCTTAAATCTCTGTGAGAAATAATAGAATTCTTGAAAGAAATCGAAACATTGAGAGGCTGAATCGAAAGGATGTAGATAAAAGGTTCAAATTTGGCACACATGTATGTTTTGAAAAGCATAATTTATGTGCCAAGGTTCAGCTTTCTAGATTGAATCTCTGTTCGATAATTATAGGCTCCGATATAATGAGATTGTTAAAAGATGTAAAAAAAATTTCAATATATATATATATCGGGCTATCAACCCATCTTCAGGAAGTACAGAAAATAAGTTATTTTCTGTACTTCCTGAAGATTGGTTGATAGCCCGAAATATATAGGTATATTGAAAAAAATTTTACATCTTTTAATTTTTTATTTAATTTTAATGTGAAACAAGTGACCAAGAATCCTTAACTCATAGTAAATGAATATTAAATATAATATTTATTTACTCTTATATCTTTAGTCCTTCAATGAAAAAATAAAATAATGATCATATCCCCACCCTTTCCCCACTCACCCCTATGTTAAAAATGTCATTTCAATTATTTCATGTTTGGTGTGGTAAATCGTCTTCAAATTTTAACAGTATGTGTATTAAGCTTTTAATGACTTATATCCCAAGTTTCAAAGACTTCTTGAATTTTTGCATTTGTGAAAGAACTACCTTAAAGTTAAAGTTTCCCGAATTTTGAGAGATCATCAGTTTAAATTAAACTGGAAGGAAGTATGGAAAAGTGTGTTCTTATCACTGACCTCCATGATTGAAAGAAATAGTAATTAAAACGTGAGAATTATAAAATAATTTTAGACAATAAAAAAATATACATACTTGCACAATCATAGTAGAGAAATGCTTTCAATCAGTTTTGATTTTATTTTAATTTAATAAGAAATCATTAATTCCACGTTGATTATATTATTTTATTTCCTAGAAAATAAGTATAATAATAATATTAATTATTTTTTAAATAACTAAAATGTATTATTTTCTAACTTCTTGTGAACGATTTATATAACAAATTCTACTTAAAGAAAAGTATTTAATTTAGAAAGTCTATTCTGAAACGCAATGTAAATGCTCTGTCTCTGTAAATAATCAAATTGTCATGTAAATTTGTCTAGTTAGACCAGTGGTGGCAAATCTTTTATATACCATGCTGACATTGAGTTCAGATGCCATTCAACTCAAGCACCTTTTCCACTATTCTAATGAAAGGAAATAGAACCAAAGAATAGGCAATATTGGCTTTGGGTAGTTGAGAAATTTTATGATGAAATGCGTAACTTGAAATCTTCCAATAAGCTACGTTTAGCGAATGCGTCATAGGCTGGCCACCTTGAGTTAGACCGATGGAGCGCTTATACTGAGTTTCAGAATCAACCCATTAATACAAAATTTATATTTAGCTTTTTTGCATTAAAGTCATTATAGACCAGTGGTTCCCAACTTGAGGGACATGCTCCCACAGGAAAGCAATTTTATTTTTTAAGTGGGTAATTCGAGAATGAGTTAATAACAGAGAAACAGTAAAAGCTTGTTTAGTCTAAGTTAATGACCTTTTAGGCTTCTTCCATGTGATAAGGAGATCACTTTTTGAATAATAAAAATTGTATGTCACAAGCGGAGATTTTTCGAGATGCATAGGTCAGGCCGACTAAGAGAAAATTTTACTACAAGTATTAAATATTTTGGAGCCCCCCGCCAGGGCATTTAGGCAACAATCATTTTTTTTTGCGCCCAAGTCCAAGTTCAAAAAAAAAAAACCAAAAAAAAAAAAAAAAACGATGAAGACTTTGCCTGTGCATTTTTTCTTCTGCGCCCCAAGCGACCGCTTGCCCCTTAATCCGAACCTGTATAGGTGTGGAGAAAAAGATTGGGAACCACTGATGTATGTTAATGAGCAAATAGCTCAAATAATTTAAAATATTTATATTGAATCAGATGAGGCAACTATAATATTTTTAAAATTCCTACAATTAAAGATTTAAATATGATTGAAATAATAAAAGAAATTGTTGTAAATATGGATACGAGTAGGGAGTGTTGACTCGATGCCTAAATTATTATAAATAATAATAAATATGTAAATTTAAATTTGGAAAATAAACATACTTTGTTAAAAAACAGATCAATGATTATTAGGTAAAAATAAATAAATAAAAGAATTGTCTGCTTCTTAATATAAATATGTCTTTGTTTGTGATTAGAGTTTTAAAGCCCTTGGCTTAATCTTCAGTGTAATTAAAGATAAAAATTCAACTTTGACTGAAATTCCACTAAACACTCTTAGAAATAATGACATAAGATTATGAAATAAAGTTAATGACCTTTCAAATTATGTAATTACAAACAAATAAAAATATTTACCATTTATTATTATCATTTCCATTCATAATGTGTATTAATTTGAGAGTTTATAATGGGAATTAAGGACACTTTTATTTTTCAACTGCAACGTTTCACGACTTTGCCGACTTCTTCAGGGTTTCAAATAATTACATCACACATTCGTCTAAAATACATTATTTATCTTTATCTCCTTTACCAATGAAGACCATCAGAAACTTAAACAACAACAAAAATTTTGGCACATTCACATAAACAATTTTTCTATTTTCTTTTTTACTAATAATTGTATTAGATACAACAGTCTTAGAAATAATATAAATAGAATCAGAACAACACAGTTTTAAAAACAATAGAACGGTATCATTTTCCTTATTCATCTTCACATATAAAAATATCAAATTTAAAATGAATGAATGAATGAGCCAATTTTTTTGATATTTAAGTTTCTGATGGTCTTCATTAGGTAACAGAGATAAAAGAAAATAATTTACTTTAGACGAATGTGTGATGTAACTATTTGAAGGCTCCTGAAGAAATCAGACAAAGCTATCTTAAAACGTTGGTTCAAAAATACAAGAATAACACAAAAATTGTCAACTAAATTCCTATTATAAATTTTCGAACATTTACTGCAATCTAAATTCTATTTGTTAAAAGAACAGAAGAATCTGCTTCTGAAATGCCGATTTCCCCATTGTTTCAAAATACTTAAAGAAAACCTGCCTAGAGTAGCAGATATGGAATCAACGAGAAAAATAACTAAATTTGGGTATTTAATTGGAATTTGCGAGGAATAATAAATTGAAGATTGTCTCTTGTGGACTATATAAATATGTCTATTGTAGTATGGACTGGCAATTTTTAAACATTAACGCCAGAAAGTTTTTTTGCCGAGAGTAGCAGAATTTTGAGAGATAGAAGGAGACAAGCAAGCAGTAGCCTGCTGCTGGAATCATAAATTTTATATATTTATAACGAGACTATAGTTTCGAGGGCTTTGCCCTCTCATCAGTCTATTACAATTGATCCACAGGAATAAATTTATGAATGGAAAGCTTTTCCACTGATGGAAGACTATAGTCTCTGTTATAAATAAATAAAATTTATAATTCAGGCAGAAGACACACTCTTTTTATTGTCTCCTTCAATTTTAAAGATGGTATCTTCATCTCCATACTTAAATAAAATAATTTAATATAGATTTTTATTACATGAAGAGTAGACTGAAGTGTATGCTTAAGACTTTGAAAATTTATTCTCAAACAAATACAAATGGTTCTCAATACAGATGGTAATCAAGAGATCTTTGTATTATATCTTCAATGTTATTTATTTTATTTTTTAAGAAATAAATTAAAGTGAGTGGATTTTGATGAGGCAGTCCAAAATTCAAAAAAAGAGAGATAATTTAAACTATCTTTTTATTCAAAAACCGACGTTTCGTAGGCTTATTCCCTCATTCCTCAGGGTTTTGAAAGGTCAGTGAAGGAAATCCAATGTGACATTCCCCTCTGTCTCCTCTCTTTTGGACTGCCTCATCAAAATCCACTCAATTCACTTATCAGTCCGTCTCCAAAAACTACTTCAATCTTGATAAATTAAAAATTTGTCTGATGCTAAATTTAAACATGTATAACTTTTTAAGGAGTTCGGTGTTGGTTCTAGGTGAAACATTTTAATATAATAATAAACTTGAGTAAGATACGAGGTAGGCTCTCACAAAAAAAGAAATAAAACAAAATTCGAGTTTTTGAATTCGAGGAGTATTTCGAGGGTTAGCCCACTATCAGGAGTCTAAGAAAACTGATTATATTATAGAATATAGCCCTGAATAATGGATATAACATTTCGACTATCAACAAAATTTATAATAAAATCAAACGTAAATTCACTATTTCACACTTACACTCATTAGAATCGGGAACTGAAAAATATATAGAAGAATACCCTTCATTTCTAATCATCTGACATCTCCATTAGCTTATACCCTTAGATCATATGGAATCACTCCTGCTTTATACAACAACAACAATTTAGGCTCCCAATTAATTAACAATAAAATAGACAAAATTGATAAATTAGACAAATCAGGAGTGTATAAATTAACTTGTCAAGATTGTGATGCTTTTTATATAGGGCAGACAGGCCGCTCATTCAAAATACGTTACTCCGAGCATGTAAGAGCTCTTAATCATCTCAATAAATCCGATAACATTAATTTAGATTCGACCTCAGCCTTCGCAATTCACTTACATGAATCCAACCATTCAACCTCTAATAATAACCCTATCCCCATTCATTTCGAAAGAAAAGGCCTTAAATTGGATCTCTTAGAATCCACCGAAATAAAAATAGCCCTCTCTAATAATTCAAATATTTTAAATAATCAATTGGAAGTGTATAAAAATACAATTATTGATTATATGTTATAATAAATTAACTAAACATTCCTTCCATTGTTCGCACATTGAATATACTAGGGTAATTGTACTCTCTCATGTACCTTTCAAGTTGTACCTTCTCAGGTACTTGTCCATTCGTTATTATAATAGCACGTATAGCTTCCTTTCAGCCAGTCCAAATCTCAATAGAAAATATTAATTCTTAGAACAACTTCTCCTCTTCCCCTACTTTCCCCTCACCACATACATTTAAAATTTTTTTAAAAATTGTTACTTGTAAAACTATTTTTCCAATATATAATCAGTTTTCTTAGACTCCTGATGATGGGCTAACCCCCGAAATATATCGAATTCAAACTCAATTTTGTTTTATTTCTTTTTTGTGAAACCTACCTCGTATCTTACTCAAGTTTTATTATTATATTAAACATGTATATTTGTTTGGGAAAACAGTTTAAAGTCCTTAGCTTCTACTTTAGTCTATCATAAATATTTTTGCTAGACTAGGAAAACAAAATTCCCAATTATAGTCTCAAACAAATAAAAATATTTATTCACGAAAATGAATTTAGAACGTATCAAAGAATTTAATTTTGCATGTAGGAGGGTCTTGTTCCCTTGATGGGAGTCGAACCTCAAGCACTAGTATGCTTTCTGGGCAACTAGTCAGACCCTTGAAACCATCACCTTCAAAACATGCAAACATATAACGAAAGCCAAGTATTTTCACTCCATTCAAACAGCAATATATATGCAATATAAACATATCTATTAAAATCAATACATGCAATATAAACATATCTATTAAAATCAACTACATGCAATATAAACATATCTATTAAAAATTTTTGATACGACCTAAATTCATTTTCGTTAATAAATTGATTGAAATCGCAAGTTGATTTTGAGAAAAATATTCAATCATTCTTTTTCAAATAGATAATCATTTCTTACAAAAATATCTATATTAAGCAGAAGAATCATTCTCTATCAGCATAAATCATTATTAACATTACCGTTTAGGGTAATCAGTATGTTCCATTCCCAAATTAAATTGGTCCGAACTCTACTTTTCAATGGCCTTCTTCTAATTCGTATCTCAAAAGCTTGGTATGCATAGATCTTGCTTAGTAGGAGATTTCAGTTCATTCTTAATACAAGGTTTCGTACCAGGCGTATCAATAATTCGTTATAGTGTTCACTAAGTTGTCCTAATAAAGACTTTTCTCTGTTGGTCGAGACGAGAGTAATCTGGATGAAGTTGTGAAACCTTCTTTTTGGTAGTTTTTTCTTTTATCAAGATCCATATTCTGACCCATATAGTAGAATTGAATTGGTTCTTCATCATCTCTAGGTCCATAATTTGACATCCTAGGTGGTAGAGCAGTTCGATTATTTGATTCGCTTGCATGATTTTTGGTTCTTTATAAGATCCACACATCTAAAAGCAAAATCCTTTGTTTTTTAGGGTTGAATTGTTCATTTGGAATTCTTCTTGTGTTTGATATTTAATAAATAGACGTTTGAAGGGTGTCTTCTGTGATATCTGAAAAACGAATTGAGTTTAGTCGATATTTATTTTGTATTATTTTATATTGTTAAAAGTAGATAGGGATAATAATTATTTATTTATTCATTATTTAAATATATGAATTTCATTTTTTTAATGATTTTATAGAAATTTTTGAAATAATAGTTACTATTTTTATTGTCAAATATATACAGCGTGTGCCAAAAGTCTATGATCAAACGTGAACACGAGATAGGGAAGTTCAGGATTGTCCAAAATAAAAAAAATTTTTTAATAAAACTCTCTTAGTTTTCGAGTTATGGGCATTTTTTTGAAAACTGAAAATCGCTACCCTGCTCTAAATATTTGAATGCTGTGGGTAGGAATTTTCATATTTTATAATTCTAATTTTTGTTACGGAATTTTAATTTTAAATTTTAAATAAAATTAAAAATATTCTAATAAATTAACTTAGTTTTCATGTTAAATTCTACCCTTTAGCCAATTACGAATTGTGTTTTGAAATTAGTTTCTTTCGCATAAAAATACAAATATTATTTTTTGTTTTTTAAAAAAGTGGAATGTTTTATACCATTTTTGAAATCTTGATTAAATGCGTCAATTTTTTAGATAATTTGCCATTATTGTTTGACACAGTTTTTTTTAAGATATCAAGAGTCAAAGTTAGCTGATTAAAATTTTTTGACACATGAATCTGACAAAAATATTTTTTTTCTCAAAAAGTATAATACTCTTAGTTATTTTCTGTTTTGTGATCGATAGCAGTATTATTCAGGATTCCGTAACAAAAATTAGAATTATAAAATATGAAAATTCGTAACCACAGCAATCAAATATTTAGAGCAGGGTAGCGATTTTCACGGTTTTCAAAAAAATGCCCATAACTCGAAAACTAAGAGTTTTATTAAAAAAAAATTCTATTTTGGACAATCCTGAACTCACCCATCTCGTGTTCACGTTTGATCAGTTCAATTATTATTTCGAAAAAAATAAGAAAAAACGCTTCTTTCATGCACAATTACAATACTTGACCATACACCCTGTATGGTAAAGTAAAAAATGATTACCTATCCCCTCATCCAGAAAAAAAAATTAAAATTATATAATTTATAGAGTAAAATAATAATGTTTTCAAAATTTTGTTATTTTTTAACAAATGTAATCAACGCCTACGTTACATCTTATGAAAATTATAATTTTGAAAAAATCTAGCGCATGCATCTTTCGCTGGTTAAATAAAATGCACTGTTGCCAAAATGTTTTTAGTGAGAATTTTTTATATACATTTTTCATTATTTATTCCTTATTATCTCAGAAACTGTGTTGTAACTATGAATCAAAATTGTCTTAAAATATGTATTGGTTATTGTTTAATGTTGGTTTAGTTTTTTATAAAAATGGTAAGAACGGTTTCTTAATTATAATTAAATATGTATGTAAATTTTCCGATATCCCCTATAGTGCAATGCTAAAGAGCCCGAAAACTCGATTTTTGAAATTAAATATCTCCGGAACTGTATTGTTCATAAATTTCGTTTTGCCACCAATCGATGCAGAAGTATTTAAATAATAATATATCTAAATTTCAGAAAAAATCCTAAGAAAACGAATTTGGCGGAACAACTACCTTAAATAGTATTATATAAAGAAAAAAATAGTTTAATAAATAAAAGAATGTGTCTTGTGATTAAAATGATATAAATATTTTTCTTTAAGTGAGATTATAATTTTAAGTTATCTGTTGATTTTAATAATCGAATATAATTATTTCACATGGATATTCATTTGCTTTTATATCTTGAAAACAAATTATATAAAGATGAAGCCATGGGCTTTGAAACATTAGTATAATACAAAGGATTATATTTGCCAGGAGACAAAAAAAATAAAAAACAGAATGACGTTACGAAATAGAGAAAAAATTGCTTTTTCTGCTTAATTTAAGCATTGGAATTTGATTGAGATTAGAGTTTTAAGCTCTTGGGTTCACCCTTAATCTAATTTAAATAGATTTCAAGGTGAGAAATCAATGAAATATCCATCCGAATTAATTATACTAGATTATGAAAATGAAGGCATGACTTTTCAACTTATAATCTGAAACAAATAAAAATATTTGCCTATATTAATGAATGAATACAAATCTTTGATAAAAAAAAAATAATCTGAAAACATTTATTTGAAATCCAAAAGTTTCGATAGAAATTCTCCCTTTATCAATGAAAGTTTTAACAAATTTGAAAAAATAATTGTTTTAAGAAAGAAATATAAAGCAACTATTTTTAAATTTGTACAATTCCCATCGAAAAAGGGAGGAATTCCCTGGAAACGTTTCGACTTTAAATAAACGTTTTCAATGTAAAAAAGAAAATTTTAAATATAAATTTCTAGATGGGTTTCACTGAATAAAGTTTTTAGATTGTTTTTTTATAAACGATTTGTATCTATTTATACACAAAACACAAAATACATTTTTTTTCAATATATTAATCAGAAGACAGCCTTTAATTCGATTTGTTAAAAACCCAGAAAAATCTGCTTGAAGTATGTACTAGGTTCTATTCTTTCTCAATTGTTTCCTTTTTTAATATCTTAAAAAAAGCCGGCTAGTCAAGTAGCTATTAAGCCAGAACAATGTAATTAAATTAGTATTTTATAGAAAGAGAACTATAAATCAAAGATTGGGTCATCTGCTTAATATTAATATTTTTATTTGTTTGAGACCTTAATTTCAAAGACCTTGGCTTCATCTTTAGTTAACATAAATATTGGGTTGGTGCATAATTATTGGGGCTTTTTTTCTTCAAAAATTTCCGTTTAATGTTTTTCATAAAAATAATCTAGTCTTTTCAATAAATGAAAATATTAAAGTTGTTATCGGGAAATAAGGACTATATTTTTTTATGCAAATAATTTATATTTTATTGCCAACGTTTCATCAACTTTGTTGACTTCTTCAGGGCTCAAATAGTATTTATCTTCCTTGCATATTTGTCATTTTTATAATTCTTTCTTAGTAAAAATAACAAGGCAAGTCATTAACATCAATCAGATTGAAAATTTACTAAGAAATAATTATAAAAATGACGAATATGCAAGGAAGATAACTATTTAAGCCCTGAAGAAGTCAACAAAGTTGATGAAACGTTGGCAATAAAATATAAATTATTTGCATAAAAAATATAGTCCTTATTTCCGATAACAACTTTAATAATTTAATCGATGGATATAACTAATCAAAATAATTAATGAAAATGCGAATCGAAAATCATATCCATATTCGCCATATACCACTTCGAGAAAGGTTGGAATTAAGGACAGTCATTTCAGCAAAAGTTGAAAGATGGCACACACACATTGCCTTCTTACAGTGAACGCCTTTCGGTATTCCTTTGGGTGAAACACCTGGAGAAACGTAAACCTTCATTCTTTTAACTAGTCCAAGAGCTGGTGACACATTTTGACTACGGATTTGACCCAACTAGAAATAATGCGTTATAGTACCGTCTATGATAGTTGTACAGGGAATGGCCAGTCTGGCTGGCTGTAGCAGGTGGACCAGGTACTGCGCATGGTGTGAGTGCGGTAAAAAATAATATGTGTTAAAAAATATTTTTGACCCACAATGAAATTATATTAATTATAATTTCTAGTCAATTATAAACATAATATATTCACTCCAGACCATTTGAGTGGTGGGACGTGGAACCAGACCACCCCAAAGTGTATTTTTACAACATGAAAAAAAATATTTGATGCTATTTTCATTATTCATTATTTCTAGTTGGGTCAAATCCGTAGTCAAAATGTGTCACCAGCTCTTGGACTAAACGTTTTTGAAGAGAACTCCTCTTCATCCCAAGTGACGAGATTCTTCAGGAATGGAGTTTGCTCGTTTTTCTGCAGCAAATTCGTACACATTCGGCTTTGTTATTGTCGGAGAGTTCCTGGGGGACCCATCTAGTCAATTTCCATACTTTTCCGAGCTTTTTGAGACTACGAACGATGGTCGAATGGTCCACATTGAAGTCTTGGGCCAACATTCTGGTTGTCAAGCTATCGTCCTCTTCCACGGCTGCTAAAAGTGCTTGGTCGTCGAAATTTGATGGTCGACCTCTTTTTTTATCATCTGCGAGGTTTGTATCGACCGATTTGAACTTCTTGAACCAATTTTCAACTTGGCTTTTGCTGATTGTTCCTTCGCTAAAAGTTTGTTGAGATCGCGAATGACTGTGCTACATTCCAACCTTTCTCGAAGTGGTAGAGCATAATATGGCGAATATCGATATGATGATTTTCGATAAGCATTTTCAGTAACTGAAAAGTGAAGATTATTTTTATGAAAAAAGATTAAACAAAACCTCAATTTTTAAAGGAAAAAAAAGTCGGGAAAAAAGCCGTAATAATTATGAACCAAACTAGACAATAGTTTTTAAGATGAAAATCAATGAAATATCAATGTGAATTAGTTTATGAAAATAAGTCACGATTTTTTAACAAAGAGAAACAAAGAGGTTGTCCTCTGCTTGATGCAAATAAACATACACACATATATATCGAGATGATATATCTGTATATATATATATATATATTATTTATTTGTTTGAGACTATAGTTTCGAAGACTTGGTCTTCATCATCAGTCTTTTTTAATTATAAATGTTGTTTTTCATGGAGTCAATATCGTATGGATATTGAAAATGTGATGTTCTTTTACTGGTTGGCAGCTTAGAATTAAGGTTTTAAGAATTTAATTCTAAGCTGCCAACCAGTAAAGAACATCACATTTTCAATATCCATACTATATTGACTCCATGAAAAACAACATTTATAATTAAAAAAGACTGATGATGAAGACCAAGTTCGAAACTATAGTCTCAAACAAATAAATAATAATATATATACAGATATATCATCTCGATTATATATGTGTGTATGTTTATTTGCATCAAGCAGAGGACAACCTCTTTGTTTCTCTTTCAATCAACAACTCTGCTACTCTCGGCAAAACAAAAACTTTTCAACGATTTTTTAAATTATAATTCCAAACAAATAAAAATAAGTATTTAACTTTATTAATGAGAAAATACAATTATAATTAAATAGATATGCTATTTAAATATCTTTCTTTAAAATGAAATTATTATTTTATTCATAAATATTGATAGGTAGGTATGCCTATCTACATATTAATAACATATTTCATTATTTAAAATTGCATTTATTTAAGAAGCTAATCATTTCTATAGTAATTTTGATTATGTTTTTTGAAATTTTAGAATTAACATTTTGTGCGAAAATGTTTTCTTTATTAACAAATAAAGAATTCTGTCTAGTCTTAGAATAAATAGAAACCCACAAGAATTGGCTAAAAGAAATTAAATAATCCTTGTTAAAAGGAGTAATGGAATACATTTTCTGATTTACAGAGAAATATTTTATTAAAATTTTGTTATAGACTCAAAATAGATTAAATATTAAATATATCTTATTTATAATGTTGAATTATTTTATTTTAATAAAGAAAATAAACTTGCCGGTCCATTTTAATAGTGGATTTGACAGAAGCCAAAAATAATTAAAATATTATGGATTCTGTTGTTTTTTCAATGTCATAAGATAAAAGAGAGCTTGCCAGATATGTAGACAATAAATAGAAAGTCAGAGGAATCTATTGGAATAAAAATTCATCCCTCAATTGAGTGCTTAGCAGTTGACTTCGGAAATCCATTGCAATCTTTTTCTATATATATCTTGCTAGAACAAAATGGTTTATTTGCTAAATAAGAATTGAGTATAAACAATTTATTAATTTAATATTAAGATAATTTATTGAATTAAATAATTTTATTTAATTTAAGAATTTAGTGATTTTAAAATATTTGTAAAATGGCAATATAATAATAACAAGAATACATTAAATAACAAATATTTATATCCGAAATTGAGTAAAATAATTTAATATGATAGTTAAATTTAAATTTACCATTGAGTTGTTTTATTTTTAGAATTCGAAAATAAATTTCTTCAAGTTTGATAGATGTCATAAGTTTTTCTGGAAAATGTTGATTTTCCTATAGAATAAAATAAATATATAAATAAAAATTTTATTTAATTATATTTTTCATTCATTTTATGTCCATTTTCAATTAATACATAAAAAGATTTTCAATTTATAAAAATCAAAAAATTTAATAATACTAATACACTACTTAAATGTCAGTTGATATTATTGTTTTCAAATCTAATTCATTTCTTAGCCTCTAGAGGGCAGGACCGTTTTGAAATTTTTTTGATCACTGGTTTAAAAGATATCGAGTTCCGGTATTTCGCTCATAACTTTTTCAAAAATAGACCAAATTCAAATATATACAGTATCATTCTAATATAAGAAAGTAACTATTCAACTGAAAATTTTTGTAAGTTTAAAAGAAATTGTATGAAAATATTCAATTTCTTTTAAAGGGAGTTTATTTGAAAACCAATTTGAAAAAATGCTAATAACTCCGATGAAAATTTTTTTAAAAATATGAAATTAATAAATATTATAAAACAATAAATTATTTAATAATTTACTTTAATTTTGAACGAAATCGATTGATTATTTTTTGAGAAAATGGCAAAAAAACCATCTGAACCTCAAAAAAACGATGTTTTTTTGAAAGTACACGATGCCTTTGAAAAAAGTTAAAAAAGTCATATAAAACGAAATATTGACCTGTGACATGGAGGTGAATTTTAAAATGTTTCTAAAACAGCCTTTCATAGAAGGTTTTCGGGGTTTTTTGACCGTTTTCTTCAAAAAGTACTAAATCGATTTCATTCAAAATTGAAGTATATTATTAATAATTAATTGTTTTATAATATCTATTAATTTCATATTTTTAAAAAATTTCAACGAAGTTATTAGCGTTTTTTCAAATTAGACTTCAAATAAACTACCCTTTAAAATCCAAATTTCCTAATAATAATTATTTCCTATAAAAGATAAATGAAAATAACACACAGATATGAAATTTCAATAGATTTGAATTAATATCTAATGAGAAAAAAATAAAACTTTTTGACATTTCTAGTTGTTCGCTCACGGAGAGAAGAAATTGAATCTTTTCATTCAATTTCTATTAAACTACAAAATTCTTAATCAAAATATTATTTTCTTAAATTAAAAGTTACTATGAACCTCAAGATCGATTAAATCGATAAAATAAGATCAATTTCTTCTCATTTATAATTATTTTTGTTTGTTATATCGAGAAGATGTCTCGTCCCATCGGAGATACATTTGTTATTGATTCAAGTATTCAACTCTACAATATTGCAATCTCTTTTAAATCGTAAACTATTGATTTTAGACATTACACTCATTATAAATTTTCTGTTGGAAATTAATTCTTCTTTAATAAATGTCATTGCATAAATTTGTCTTCCTCAAAGGGTTAGACATTAATGGTGAAATTTATTGGAAAAGATAGAAAAATACTGCTCTAGTGTACTAGATATCTTTTAGATCATAGAGGGAAAGAGAGGGCGATATGCCTCTGTCTCTTTCTCACTCGATTCACTTAAATACGACTTCTAGAGCAATGAGGTTTTAGTTAATGAACTGAAAATTGGTACGCAAATATCTTGAACCAAATTTTATCTTTTTACCTGAAAATCTTCCCCGAATATATATATTGTCATTTTAGGAAAGTTTTAGCTAATGAGCTGAAAAATTGGTACGCAAATATCTTAGAATGTACCAAATTTTAGCTTTTTAGCTGAAAACCTTTCTCGATTCTATAAATTGTCATTTTAGAAAAGTTTTAGCAAATGAGCTGAAAATTGGTACGCAAATATCTTAGAATGCACCAAATTTTATCTTTTTACCTGAAAACCTTCCCCGAATATATAAATTGTCATTTTAGGAAAGTTTTGGCTAATAAGCTGAAAATTGGTACGCAAATATCTTAGAATGGACCATATTCTAGCTTTTTAACTTAAAACCTTTCCCGATTCTATAAATTGTCATTTTAGAAAAGTTTTAGCTAATGAGCTGAAAATTGGTAAGCAAATATCTTAGAATGTACCAAATTTTAGCTTTTTAGCTGAAAACCTTTCTCGATTCTATAAATTGTCATTTTAGAAAAGTTTTAGCAAATGAGCTGAAAATTGGTACGCAAATATCTTAGAATGCACCAAATTTTATCTTTTTACCTGAAAACCTTCCCCGAATATATAAATTGTCATTTTAGGAAAGTTTTGAAGCTAATGAGCTGAAAATTGGTACGCAAATATCTTGAATGGACCATATTCTAGCTTTTTAACTTAAAACCTTTCCCGATTCTATAAATTGTCATTTTAGAAAAGTTTTAGCTAATGAGCTAAAAATTGGTAAGCAAATATCTTAGAATGTACCAAATTTTAGCTTTTTTAGCTGAAAAACCTTCCCCGAATATATAAATTGTCATTTTAGGAAAGTTTTAGCTAATGAGCTGAAAATTGGTACGCAAATATCTTGAATGGACCATATTCTAGCTTTTTAACTTAAAACCTTTCCCGATTCTATAAATTGTCATTTTAGAAAAGTTTTAGCTAATGAGCTGAAAATTGGTAAGCAAATATCTTAGAATGTATCAAATTTTAGCTTTTTAGCTGAAAACCTTTCTCGATTCTATAAATTGTCATTTTAGAAAAGTTTTAGCAAATGAGCTGAAAATTGGTACGCAAATATCTTAGAATGCACCAAATTTTATCTTTTTACCTGAAAACCTTCCCCGAATATATAAATTGTCATTTTAGGAAAGTTTTAGCTAATGAGCTGAAAATTGGTACGCAAATATCTTAGAATGGACCATATTCTAGCTTTTTAACTTAAAACCTTTCCCGATTCTATAAATTGTCATTTTAGAAAAGTTTTAGCAAATGAGCTGAAAATTGGTACGCAAATATCTTAGAATGCACCAAATTTTATCTTTTTACCTGAAAACCTTCCCCGAATATATAAATTGTCATTTTAGGAAAGTTTTAGCTAATAAGCTGAAAATTGGTACGCAAATATCTGAGAATGCACCAAATTTTAGCTTTTTACAAGAAAACATTTCCCTAATTATATAAACTGTCATTTTAGAAAAGTTTGGGAGTGACTTTTTTGACGAATCTTTATGTGGGATTTTACTCTCCACTCCTTTCAATGTAAAATGGTTTTGAAAATAAAGATTTGTTTTCGCCTTGAGAAAGGCGTTGGTCAGAATCCTTCGATGAAATGACAGGTGAGCAGCAGGGACATGCCCCTTTTATAAAGAAGCCAGAGCGCGAAAAATTATGCATACGTCACCTAAAACGCGGGAATAGTTAACCAATCAGCTTAATTGCTAATTAGAGCAAGGGTTATAAAAGAAGCCAGCTCCTCGAAGCGAATTCAGTTGTTGTCATCCAGCCGGCAGTTGTCATTTGTCAGTTGTGAGTTGTTATTCACTTGATAAAGCTCATCGAAGGAGACAACTCACCTGGAAACGAAACGGCTTGTGTCGAAGAAGTAATTTGTAAATACATTCTGTAACGAAGAAGCTATAAATGCGGGCCTTGTGCCATTTATTTCATTAAAAGCATGTTTCCAATTGCCTCTGGCAAGTTCGTATTTTTAAAAAGCATAGTTTTAACTGCCTAGTGCAAATTCTTATTTAAAAAAGCATTTTTCTGGCTTTAACGCCGCCAATAGAGATTATAATCTCTGAAGATTATCTCCCATCCAAACCCGGCTCATATCTTTCCAACTAACCCTTCGAGCCAAACATAATAAAAATCATCCATCATCTTAATCATTTCCTATATTTATATAGTCTGGATTTTGAGTGGAAAAATCGCAGACTGCAGCTGCCCATTGGCTCCTTCGGGGGTTGCAATGCGGGTTTAGCAGCCCACAAGCCTGACCGCATGAGCACAGCTGGTGATGCGCCCATACACAGCCTCTCCCAGTGCGGTGATGCGTCTTGTACAGGGCGAGTAGGATGGCCAATCCAAAAACCCTCTAGCCTCTCCCGCCCTAGACCATGCGTTACGTACTGTAGCCTCTGGACTAGTATTGCACCAAAAGGGGGAGTAATATCCCCTGGCGTACGCCTGGGTCCTGAGTGTGCGATGCGACTACCACCGAAAAACAAGAGTGTGTAATGCCTTCGGGTGCGTAATGCCTCTTGCTAAATTTGCGTGGTTTGCCCAGGTCCGCCTGGAGGTCCATCTCTCTCACCTAGCTAGCCTAGGACCGAGAAGGAGGACAAGGCCGGCTATGCGCAACGCATAGCCTCTGGCAGCCAAGTCAACCCCACCCTTCAAGAGGGATTCTCTGTTTCAAACAGATGGGGCAATGGCGAAAAAAACGAAAAAAAAACTACCTTTGGCTAGACTAGAACATCCATCCATCTAGTCTACCATTGGAAGAAATAAAACATTGGATTAATTCAACAACTGCTACTATACACTAAAAATCGCATATTCATACTCATGTAAGAAATTTAAAAAAAAATTGTATTTTTGAAATGCAATACATTCATTCAGTCAGACAGTATCAGTGTATACAATGAGAAAAATCTTGAAATTGAAATGTCTATTCCAAAAAAAATTAAATAACTTTTTTAAAATTCTCTCATTTACTATTTATGCCGAAATTTTATTAAAATACTTGAATTTATAAATCCCTTCAACTTTTCATTGATATAACTAAAAAATGATTCAAGTTATACACCAAAACTATTTATGGATGTTAAAATTATACTTTTGAAAAAAACAAGTTTGTAATTTAGAATTTTTGTCTATTTTTAATACTTTAGACTAGAAAAACAGATTGTTAAAATAATCAATATTAACAAATAAACATATTTATAAGAGCATAACAGATAAAAAATTTAAATTTCTAATTTTAATTGGCAAAATAAATGAGTATTTTAAAATTTCATTTTGATTTACTGGAACTTGTAATAACAAGAAAAATTATTTCGATTACTTAGGGAAATGACACGGCGCTTTTCGTGGAGTCGGCAGACGACATCTAGAAATATGTGGAGAGACGGCGGGTCATTCGGTTGCCGGCTCGACGAAGACCGCCGTGTGTCATTGCTTCGATTTAATGGGAATCGTAATAAAAAAAAATGGAAAAAATTGTTGAAGTTGAAATTTCAATAAAATTGTTAAAAAAAGACACACGGCTTAAATTGACAAAAGGACTTGTAAAACCAGAGACCTATACGGTCTTGGTTCAAGTTCACGCAAGTTTTAAAGCAAGTTTGCATGCTAGATTCGAAGCAAGTTTTGCTTGCCAACTTGCATGTTATCTTGCGCGAAAACTTGTCTAAAATCCTTTCGTTTCAATCTCTGAGTATTCGATCGTTTGTCGAGCCTAGTAATTACATTCGGGAATGTCGAAAGTTCAAATTTAACAAAAGCGGTCTATGATTAATAGCTCACATAATTTGAAATTAAGTTCAATTGTTTATCAAGAGATGGCAGACTCTGTCTTTTGAACTCTCATAAATTGATTGTAAGTTTAGTTTTACCTCAAGAGATGGCGTATGCTGTCCATAAAACAACTCTGATTTAAATTTAAAAATATACAATTAATAATAATGTTGACAAACAGACGAAATTTTTCATAAATATTGATTTTATAATGATATATTTGTTGTTCTTTTAGGAAAATTTTGAAAACTAACAGTATCTGTCAAACTAATTTTTAAAAATAATTTAAATTTTTTTATCTTGTAAAATAAAAAAAAGATATTTTATTTATAAATTATTTATTTTTAAATCAGTTTCCAGCAAAGAAAACATTTTTTCAAGAAAAATATTCTAAAAACCTGAGTGAATATCTCTCAAGTCAAATCCCTCATTTTAAGGAACAATTTTCGATTCCATTTTCGATTCCTCAGATTCTTTTTTATTTCTACAGCATCTGGTTAGATTTATTCTATACGAAAAATATTTAAAAAAACCACAAAATCTCACTATCTCACTCTAATTTACTTTAAATTGAAAGTTTTTGCCGAGAGTAGCAGAATTTTTATATATTGAAGGAGACAATAAAAGAGTGTCTTCTGCTGGAATTATAAATTTTACTTATTTACAACGATTTATAATTTACTTTATTTTGGACACACATAGAATGATATTATTCCAGAAGTAAAAAAAATAAGCTGATGTGTTCTGATGTGGCCATCCACTTGACTTTACCATACAACCTGACCACTCACTTATATTTAATAAAATTATTTATAATCATGTAGGGGAGGGGGTTAGTTTTTGCATTTTTATACTCATGGGGGCTCACTGATTATGTATATAAAATTTGGGTTGAGTTTGGTACAAGAGCCTATATTTTCATTTTTTGATCCTACACCCCCCCCCCCCCCATTTTGGGCGGTTAGTTTTTGCATTTTTAGTCTTCTGGGGGTTCACTGATTCATGTATACAAAATTTGGTTGAGTTTGCTCAAATGGCCTAGATTTTTAATTTTTAACCCCCCTTTCACCCCTCTTAATTTTGTGTCTATATGCACCAAAATCTAATCAGCTCTTAATCTCAATGGACCAAAACTACGTGTGAAATTTGGTTTCGATATTTACACCAGCTTTTGAGCTAGCTCGTTCACAAAAATTTGGTAACGCTATAGAATAACATTTTGACAAAACAATTATTATCTCAAAAAATATAATTTTTTTGATGTTCACTTATTCGGGCTTTTTTTGTAGAGCGAACTGCCATGGTTTTTACCATGGTTTTGCTCAATTTTTTTAATCAAAATAGTTCCAGCCGTTTTTTAGATATTTCGAAAAAGAAGAAAAAAAACACTTTTTTCATGCACGATTACAATACTTGACCATACCTGTATGATAGATAAAAAAGATGAATTTTTGTCAATTTATTAATCTTACTATTTATATTGATATAAAAATAAATAGTTTCAGCTCTTATGAACTGATGATGGCATTATTTAATCAAAGTTCGAAACGTTTTCCATAATTGGGAGTTTTTTATTCAGCATAGGCTACCCATTGGCTGAATCCTCTCTCCATCACTTAATTATAAATTAGTTTCCTATGTTAAATGAATTTGTTTCTAAGGAATTTCCTTTTCCATGAAGAAAATTACTACTTCCTCAAACATTTTGAATTGTTTTCATATTTAGTTGAGATTAATTTTAAATTTAGTTTCTTTAATACTAGCTTACTTATTACTTATTGCATTAATATATTACATATCAGCATTTAATACCTAAAATTTCATTTTGCTAGATAGATTTCCCAATAAAAAAAATCAAAGAAAATAAGCATTATCAACTCATTAATTGCAATCATTTTATTCTGTGCTACATATGTTTTGTATTATATTTGATTAAATAAAATTTCTAATTCAAATTATTTTAGATTTAATTTTTTCCCTTCGCCTGGGACCTCAATTAACCTATAAATTCGCCTCTGATCTTTTAATAAATTCAATAGTTATAATATTTATTTATAATAGTATATTTTATTCTTTATCAATAAACCACCAATTCTATGTTATATATTATATATGTTTTAGTTGTTTTATTATTCCTACATAATGCAAATAATTTTCTTACTTTTTCAAGGATAACCATAGTTTCTTCCAAAACGTTTGTTCTGATTGTATTTAAGGTAGTTGTTCCGCCAAATGGGTTTTCTTAGGATTTTTTTGAAACTTAAGACAGATTATTATTTCTGCATCGATTGGTAGCAAAACGAAATTTATGAACAATATAGTTCCGGAATATTATACATTTCAAAAATAGAGTTTTTTAGACTTTATACATTGCACTATACGGGATATCGGAAAATTTACTATACATCATTATAATTCAAGAAACCCTTTTCTTACCATTTTTATAAAAAACTAAACCAACATTAAACAATAACTCAATACATATTTTAAGACAATTTTGATTCATAGTTACAATACAGTTTCTGAGATAATAATGAATAAATATTGAAAAATGTATAAAAAAAATTTACACTAAAAACAATTTGGCAACAGCGCATTTATTTAGCGAAAGATGTATGAAGCGCGCATGCGCTAGACTTTTAAAAAATTATAATTTTCATAAGGTGTAACTTAGGCGTTGTTAAAAAATGAAAGGATTTTTATAGAAATTTTTTAACTTTTAAAATGTATTTTATCTGTCATTTTAATATAAAAATATTCAATGGTGGCAGATTTGTCAAACGAGCACAGGATTAGCTAGAATCGGTACATAAACAGCAAAAAGTTTTGGGCTTATGAATTATGAATCCTTATTGTCTGTTCTATATACTCTAGCATTAACTTTTTGAGTATTGTCCACAGAAACAACTACCTTAAAGAATTGTATACTTTATCTATCCATCTATATATATAAAATTCGAATCAATATTAATATACATTTTATATATAATTTAGATTTATAATTAGTATATATTTCTTGTATTCTAGAATTGTAATTGTGATAAAATCTAGAAGACTGTTTGTTTTTTGTTTATGCGATTATGTTTTTATATATACTCTAGCATTAACTTTTTGGTAGTATTGTCCCGAAACAACTACCTTAAAGGTATAGTATACTTTTATCTCATCCGTATCTATGTATATAAAATTCGAACTCAATATTAATATACATTTTATATATAATTTTAGATTTAGGAATTAGTATCTATTTCTTGCAATGTAACCTTGTACGTGTAAAGGGTTTTCTCAGCCTTTATTCTTTGCCAATACATGCAATGACACTAAATTTATATAAAACTCAGCTGAAAGGCCCGCCTTTGGCGGCCCTCTTGATAGCCAGGGGTACCCCCTGGACCCCCAACCCACGAACCCCACCTCACTCTCCACCCCCCCCCCCGAAACCCACCCAGCACCCGCATCCCACCCCGCCTCTGAGCCTTCACCTGAACCCACCCTGCACCACCACGGCGGCACCCCACCCTGTCTCCTCCACCCCATCCCACTACGCCCCTGGCCCCTCGCCTGAACTCCACCCTGCACCACCACTCCCGCATCCCACCCACCCCGGACCCCACCCCGTGCTCACCACTTCCACCCTACTCCGTCTTACTCCATCACCCCATCCTCATTCCACCCACGGACTCTCTTTCCACCTCCATACCCTAATCCACCCCCGCACCCCACCCCCGCACCCAGTTTTTGCATTTCTAGCCTTCTAGTGACCCACAGATTATGTATACAAAATTTGGTTGAGTTTGGTCCAAGAGCAAGAATTTTAATTTTTTGAACCCCCCCCCTCTTTTTGGGTGGTTTTTGGGGGGAATTTTTTTTAAACAAAAGTTGAAAGTTGTCAGAAATCACATTCTCTACAACTTTGCTAATTATAAAATTTGCTGTCGAGTTAATAGTTTAGGAGTTATTTGATCATTTTCATTCGTGCTACCCTCCAAACCCCTTCTGGGGTCAAAATATCAAAACGTTATTATAGCTAAAAACGTAAGTTAGAAGACATCTGATGTAAATATGAAATTTCATAATAATCCCTTCAGCCGTTTTTACGTGAATCGTGAGCAACTTTTCGGAAACTGACGGAAACATACAGACATACATACAGACAGGAATTTTGTTGAGGGTGTTTTCGTTCATAACTTATCTGCTTGAAACGTGTGCAACCAAAATTTGGCGTGATTTGGACCAATGTACAGACAAAACCTTAATTTTATATATAGAAGATATGGGAGATTTGTATAAGCGTAGCCATTTGTCATATAAATTATTATTATATTATAATTTATTACTTCAGTTATAAAATTTCTAAATACGAGTGTAGGATTAAAGAATTTGGATTTAATTTTAAAAGTGATGGTCAATTCTTTTTAGCTCTTGGTTTCCTCATTAGAATGCGCTTGCATGGGAAACTTTTCCCTTTTGTTTGACAGATTGACATTTTAACCTGATTGTAAATAAACATTTCCATTTAAGGCTATAATTTGATTAAATGAAATCATTTAAATCTGTTTGAAAAATAAAGCAATGTCGCTAATTAATAAAAATATTCCTTTTTTCTAAATTAATTTATGTTTCGAACCGATTAGCCCATCTAATATCTAAATGGCGACAAATCTGGACACCGCAATTGGCAATGGACCACCGTCTTCAGCCTCAACTTCAAGCCCAGAATCCTCGGCGAATTTAGCAGATTTAAAACATCAACTGAATATTGCCAGATCAGAAATCGCTAATCTTAGGTATAAAGCCCATTTGTTATTTCTTATATGAACATCTTTTATTCTTTATCTTGGCCTGTTCGTCTTCCCAGCTACATATAACCTTCAGTCTTTCAAGACCCTCACCCACAGATACCTTCAACTCCGACCCAATCCCTGAAATCTCTTCTTCATTTCACGATACAAGAGGTTGTACTTTTTGGTACAACTTCTTGTATCCAGAGTTAGGTCTCTTTGAAGTCCGGTGGGTAAACAAAAAGCTGTCTTGCGAATTTGAAGCTTTTTGGTAGGTTTTTATTAGTTATTTTTCTGTCTCTTTTGGGGAAGGGGGTTTGTTAATTCTTCTTTCCATTTAGAGATAGGAAAAGCAAGGGTTGGTTTTGAAATTAGCCTCTAATAAGGAAATCTCTGCGTTACTAAGGTAAATATTTTGTTTATTTTAAAAATATGTTTTCTTTTTTTTTAGATAATATGGTTAAAAGGGATAGTCAATCCAGGGTTGGGACTAGAAGTATAGGTGTTGAAACCAGTGGTGGTATTTTTCTTATGAGAATGATTCAGATGGTTATATAGATTATAAGGATATAGGGAAGAATGGTATTAATTTAAATAGGTCTGGTTCTTACAAGTTAATTAATTCAGATATTAATATATGTAGGTTTGCATTAATTTGTAGGATCTGGCATTGATTTGTGGAAGTCTGTCTATTTATTACTACTACTTGGGATTATAGTATTCTGTCTCCTATGATTAAATCAATTATAAATTTTGTCAAGTCCTAAAGACCTAGAGTTGTGCAAAATTTTATTTAGTTCTCACAAGCAGAGATTAGGTGAGGTAGATAGAGGTCATACCATCGTTGTTAAGGTTTTGACCAGGTTTCCTTAACAACTTATGGCAAATGCCGGGGTGGCTAATGCGTCGCTTGCTCCTGGTATCGGGTTTTTGCGCGGAATTTTTAAATTACTTTTTCTCTTTTGATGGAAATCTATGGTCATGTTATTTGTTAATGAGCATACATTTCTATTTTTGTTTCTTTTCTTTTTCTTTTTTTTTACTTGTTTATTTTTTATTAAATTGTTGTAATTAATTTGTATTGAGGTTTGTTAATGTATTGTAGCTAGATTGTATTGATGTTTGGAGGACCTAGCCACCGAGGACTTGTGCCTCTAAGCAGGTCGAGGAATAAAGATTTATTTATCCAGTGCTGGATTTCCGCCTAGGCCCACAAGGCCCGGGCCTAGGGGCCCAGCCGGCCTGGGGGCCCCGGTTTCGGAATTTTTTTTTTTTCAACCTAAAAAGAACACAAGGGATCTACAACAGGCATTACAAATATCATACAAGTATGCAATCACAATCTCTGGCTAAACAAATATCGCTGTCATTTTTTAGTTTTATTCTTTTCTCTATATTCAGTATATTTATTGTTTTTGTTCCATATAATTGTTGTTTCCCTTTTTAAATTTTTTTTCTCTTGATCTGTTTGTATCATATTGTTTATTTTCTTTGTAATTAAATTGGCCTAATATTGTACATTAAAAAGGCTAGATGCCCCTACAAATACAATGTTCTTGAATAAATAATAAAACAAAATATGTTCTGTACTAGTGCATTTAATTTGCTAAATTTCCAAAATAGCTTCGAGATAGTGGGGGGGGGGGGCAAATGTCAAGTGCATAGGGGGCCCTGGGTCTCCTAAATCCGCCCCTGCTTGTATCATTATCAGCGCCGTAACTAGCTTTTTTAGGGCGCTGTGCAAAAATAATTTTAGGGCCCCTATATTTTTTGGGAAAAAGTAATTATAGTTCATATAGATATCATATAAAAAATATATTATATTGTTTATATTATAAGATTTTTTTTTAATGCAATCGAATGCAAGAAGGGGTGCACCAGTAAAGATGCAGCTCCTATGGATCTCGAAAGACCCTTGCATTACCGAAGAGAAGGAAAGTTGATTAAGTGAGAGGGTGTAGACGTAGGTGTCTATGCACCCCGGTTTGAAGGTTTGAAGATTATAGGTGCTGGGAAAGATGGAGGCTGGGAGAGAGTTCCAGTTCCTTGAAGTCATGGGGATATATGTATTCGCGAATGAAGTGGTCCGGCACTTTTCCAATTTGACCGCGAAAGAGTGTTGGGAGTCGGCAAAACGCGTGCTACGTGCAAACCATGCTTTGGGGGGAATTATTGATTTTATCTCATCAGAGCACCTGCCGTGGTAGTATCTATAGAAAAGGGAAAGGGCAGAGACATTTCTTCGATGAGCCAGCGAGTCGAGGGAGTCGGTGAGGGTAGAATCGTTAATTAGCCTGACGGCTCGTTTCTGAGTTGCAGTTGAATATTTAATTTTCATTTAATTGTACTCTTCTAGCTTTCATTTGAGCAAAGTCATTAATTATATCGTCATAATTAATATCCTTTGGGATGTTATACTCTATAGATATTATGCCAAGATAATAAATGAATAATCTATCTTGTCCAATAGTAGACCTTAAATAGTTTTTAATTAATTTTAACTTGCTAAAACTTCTCTCATACGAAGCAATTGATACTGGGAGGAATAATCGTATAACAAAATTAATGTTTGGATAAGATTCAATAATCCAAAGTCATGCAGACCTTGTAAAATTTCAAGTGGTGTTGCAGTTTTTAAATCGTCTACTAATATCGATGCTTCAAATTTTAATTTGTGTTTTAAAATCTCGAATAAAATTTTTGTAAAACAAATTTGTAAAGAAAATTCAATTAACAATTTCGTTTCAGGGCCCCCTGTGCGAGTGCACCTGTTGCACCTGCCTAGTTACGGCGCTGATCATTATCATTATAAAAACAAAATCTTATTCCCACTTTGACAGCATTCAAAAGAAAGAATTGGAAAACATTTTCTTGCCTAGAGTAAAGCAGAGTTTTGATTTTTAAGAAGAAACCTCTGCTTGATGCAAATAAACATACTTATATTGAAGAGTTTTTATTTTGCCGAGAGTAGCAGAGTTGTTGATTCATAGAGAGAAACAAAAAGGTTGTCCTCTGCTTGATGCAAATAAACATACACACATATATATAAAATATATATTATATTATTTATTTGTCTGAGACTATAGTTTCGAAGGCTTGGCCTGTTTTTTAATTCTGTCTGGCTCACAAGCTGAGAAAGAAGGAAAAAAAAATTTCAATATCCAAACTGATAGTGATCCCATGAAAAATAATATTTATAATTAAAAAGACTGATGATGGCAGTCCAAAAAAGAAGATAATTTATACTATCTTTTTATTCATAAACCGACGTTTCGGAGGCTATTCCCTCCTTCTTCAGGGTATTGAATCCAATGCGACATTCCCCTCTGTCTCCTCTTTCAGTGGCAGTAACAATAATATATTGTATTTCTTTCTCAGCAGAATTATAATGTCTGTATATATGTTTATTTTAAATTCATATGGGCTATTTTGCACTAATAATTGTATTGTTTATATTTGTTATTAAGGTTTTGTCTTTAAGAAATCCCTTGTTCATTTATATAATTCTATTGAAATGTGTCTGATAATCTATAAGTTTTTTCCTATTCATTTATCATTGGACTTTGTTTTCTAATTATAATATGTTTATGTTATCATCTATCTTCTCCCCTTGCATTATTGTCTGACATTTTTACTTTATTTTTATGTTATTTTTTCTTCACTTTACTGTTTATACTTATGATTTTGTAAAAGGGTGTGACTGCTCGTTAAATAAATAAATAAACTAATTTTTTCTATATTTTTAGACAACAGCTTCGCAATTTAACCCACGTCCATCAAAAAGAAGTTGCTGCAATCCAAAGTGCGCTCAAAACTTGGAAATGCAATGACTGTGACGATAAAAAGCAAACCGCAGAATCGATTAACGTATCTTTATCACCGTCATCATCATCTGTAACTAATGGAGAAGACGGTTCTACGGTAGCTCCATTGAGTTTGAGACCAATTGGCTCTGTAACAACCTGGTTTCCACAAAAGAAAGGCACTCCACGACAGCCAGGAATATGTGTTGGCAGCCGAGGAAAATTAACTCTTTCGAATGATGTATTTACCAACCCTGAACACGCTTTAGAAGGTCTCGATGGTTTTTCTCATATGTGGTAATGACTATTTTTTTATATCATATCTTTATTAATTTTCATTTTGTGGGCGTTCCGTCCCTTTAGACGAGACCAATATTCGGAAGGATGTTTATTTTGTTTGAGCCTTTTTGCGCCTTTGTGGCGTCTTCGGGTGAAGCCATCTCGGAGTGTTCTACTCTGGGATTGACTTGCAGAGCCTTCTATTGGGCGATGCTATAGACCAGTGGTCAAGGGCGGATCCAGGAATTTTTTATGGGGGGGGGGGGGGGAGAATGTATATAAGGTGCCCGATGTATATAAGATCTACTTTTTATCTCAAAAGTGTGTCGCGGTCGAAATGTCAAGCAGGGGGAGGGGGGGGTCCAGAGACGCCGCCACACACACACACATAGAACTTTATTTTCAATTTTAAAATTTAAAAAAAAAAATGCTATTTTTTACAAATTTCATATCTCATATTTTAAGTTCATTAAAATAAAATAAAAAAAATAAAAATTGTTATAAATTCCCTGTCGATTTGGCCGCCGTTTTTTGGCCTCTGCGTGCGACGCACGTGTTGCACTCCCGCCAGGCACGGGCCTCTATGGGGGAAACGGTCGCCTCCTCCGCCCCCCCCCCCTGGATCCGCCCTTGCCAGTGGTGCCCAACCCTTTTTTGTCCGCGGGCCGGATTCAACATGACATAGGATCTCGCGGGCCGGATTCTTTATAATTGTATATCTTAGCGGCACCTTTAATTAAAAAACGCAACATTTTCAATGAATTCATGAATATTTTTGTGCTGATTCATTTTTTTTTTCAAAATATTTGTAAATTTAATGAAAATATTACGTTTTTAAATTAATGGTGGGGCTAAATTATACTAATATAGGTTAGAACTAAATTAAACAAAACAAATGGCTTCACTGGCAGACCGCTTTACATTAGGCTAGGAGAGTGGTGATGAATTTTAATAATAAATATATATTTTTTTAATATATTATTAAATAATATATTAAACAATAACAAATTAAATAATAATTATTTAATTTATCGATAAGTAAATATTTTAAAATAAAATTTCTGTACTTGTCTAATTTGTCCTCGCATTTAAATAAACGTCAAATTATCCGACAACAAGACCGCACTGAGGCGCAATTTGAACTATATTTTTACAAGATTGTCAGTGACACTAAAAATATTGATGTACATAAAAAAATGTAGAAATTTTTGATTTTAATTATCAATATGATTTATAATTTTTTTAGATATTTTACAAAAAATACATATTTAGTGTCAACTCGCTCGCGGCCCGGATTGAGCCTCTTCGCGGGCCGGATCCGGCCCGCGGGCCGTAGGTTGGGCACCGCTGCTATAGACTTTTGTTGATCCTTGGCCTTAACAATTTATTTATCTTATTATATGAAACGAGCAATTCTTCTCATATCTATAGATATAAAATCCTTAGTGTGTATGTACGCGATCGACCCACGCCTAAATCCACTCGAACGTATCGGAACCATATTCACGCTCATATGTTTTGCTTTGGTGCTGGGGACAGTATTATCTAAAATTTTGAAAGCCAAATCGGTTTGATTTTATTTTTTATTTTTATATTTAAATGATCGACAGATAAGATCTGTAGAACTAGAGCCTCTAAAGGCAGACCAAGCAAACAATACATTATCCCCACCCTGAAAGGTCACGGTCTTAACACAATGAAACCCTCTTAACAAAAGAAAGAGGTATGCAAGGAGTAGTCAGACTCAAAATTTTCCGAAAGCTTTTTTTTTTAAGATAATAAAATCTATTTTGAATACAGACATAATTTTGTAAATTTAATTTTATAGGTATATGGAATCTTAGTATGTATGTGCGTAGTGATCGACCAGCTGCCTAAACCACTGAACAGCATCGAAACCATATTCACACCAGGTGTTTTGTTTAGTGCTCCAGTATTGGTTTATCTAAATTTTGGGCCAAATCGGTTTGATTTTGATTTCACAGAACAGATTTTACATAATTAAATTAATTATTCTCAGGTAGAATGCCAACAGGGGTTTTAAAAAAAGGCTGATCTTTTCTTCTTTGTACCTAGGCAGACAATGGGTATTAGGTTAATTCATTGTCCTCAAAGGCCTTGAAGAGGCATTATGATTATATTATAGATATATTTTAGTTTTCCCTAAACTTTAGAAAATTAAACTGTTTCACAGAAATACACCATTCTCTCTTAGGCAAAAAGAAAAATTTATATTATTAAATGTGATTAGTTTATTGTTATTAGTTGGCTAACCTGAGCCTGTCGGAAAGAAACATTCCAAATCTTAATCAACGTTTCTTACGAGAAATACATTTCCCAGTATCTCCGTGCATTACATACAACGGAATCCATGTGGTGCATGCCTAGCATGGCTACGATTGTTAGAAGAAGATTCGCATTGGGATACAACCCCCCGCCCATGCTGCTCTCGGTTCATCGCCACATCAAATACGGATGGTTTAGTTAGCCATTATTTATTGACAACGTGTTTTCCAACTCAATCCGCCTAAATTATGGGGAAAATATAAGGCTTCAATGAGTGAAGATGTATTACATGCTCTACGTAGAGATTCAGAGGAGATCCAGATAGAAAATTTCTCTGCCAGAAACAGGTATAACGAATCTATGATTAAGTCGGAAGATTTATGCACGATCATTTCGAATCAACCAACTAATTAAAATTAGGGATGCCATCAGTTAATCGGCCAGAAAAGTGATTTATTTAATCGCGATATGCAACGGCCTGAACAATCGTACAATGTTGATGGTTTAAATGCATATGTTCAAGCAAATGAACCAAAATTGAGTACCAGAACATAAAATTATGACATGCAGTCGCTGCTCAAGAAGACGAAGTTGGTATCTTTTTTTGGATGCAACCGGGTGGAACAGGGAAGCATTTTTGACTTTCGCCTCAGATTGCAAATAAAACATCATCTGGAATGGCTGCACGCTTCTGTTAGACGGAGGAAAAAACAGCACATTCAACACTGAAATTATTATTGAACATTCAAACAAATGAAAATGCTGTATGTAACATTAAAAGAATTTTTTGGAATCAGTTACATAAATCAAAATTCTGGCATTCATGTATAAGAAAATATTAGAAAGAGTAAATCTATGCCTCGTCGTAGAATTATTAAAACTCTTATAATCTTCAAACGAACGTAAGAGAGAAAAAAAAGAGAGAATGAAATGAAAAGAGAGAGAGGTAACACTAGAAGTTTCACTTCCGTCGTGCGTAAAGCTTGACACACTCAGAATTTTTTATTTTGGCTTTCGCAATGTGTCAGATTATTTCTTGAAGCTGATTTTTAATTAATAAAATACGAGTGTATTTGATTAAAATACAGTTGAAACAAAATCATACGTGCAAACAAACTTTTGGCCGTCTCGAGACGCTTGACGCCGCCGGGGCACCCGCCCCGGAGGGTGCAGAAGTGCAGATGGCGTGCCGGAGGCACGTCGCCTACGGCCCCTTGCTAGTATAGTTGATATAAATGAAAAAATACAAATCTTTTATAAAAAAACAATCCAAAATACGTTTATTCACAAGTCAAACGTTTCGCAGAATTTCTCCCTTTTTCAATGACAAATTTTTTCTTTTTTTGAAAAAGTTACGCAATCAAAATCGATTCCAGCAGAAGTATACCTAAATGCCCGGTTCACATTATTACTGTAGCATTCCAGTCCAACGACCGAAACCAGCGGTGGAATGCCACTGGAATAATGTGAATCAGCACTAGAATGTACCTATTCCAGTGAGCAATCCAGTCCAGTGACTGGATTTTCGGTATACTTTTTCATTCCATCTCGCCCATTCCAGCGCCACTGGAATAGTGTTCTTTTTTGAAAAAATTTGTCATTGAAAAAAGGGGAAATTCTCCCGAAACGTTTGACTTTTGAATAAACGTATTTTTGATTGTTTTTTATAAAGAAATTTGTATTTTTTCATTTATATAAACAATCAATAAATTTTTTTTCTATTCTAAAGTATATTTATATAGTATATATAGGCAAAAAGTTACCGAGCATCTCTCGGTGCTCCAAGCACTAATTATTTTAAATACAATGTGTCCATAGTAACTACTTCTCATTTGAAAATTGAATACATTTTTTTATTTCTTAATTTTTTTATATTATAAAGAACAGATAAGTAATATTGAAAAATGTCTATAACCTATAAAAAAGTGAAATGAAAAATCGTCATGCGGTAACTTCATAATATGTACATGCAGGTGATATTGAAGTATACCGTATACAGTTTTAACTATCGATCTCCCATAAAATTCGACTCTCCTCAAAATAATCAGCAGATTAACATTTTCATACAATTTTTGATTTCTATTAAAATGATTACATCTTGTAAATTTCAAGTTTGTATTTTTTTTTTTAATGAAAGTGATAAGAGAAGGAGTTACACCAAAAAGGTGCATCCCTAAAGGCCTGGCTTGGCCCCTCCATCGTGAAAAGAAGAAGAAGAGGGGATTTTATGGGCTGGGCGGGGGTCGAAGGTATCTGTGGATGTGGTTCTTAACAGCTGAAGGTTATAAGTCGCGGGGAAGACGGTGGCTGGGAGCGAGTTCCAGGAGGTCATAGGAATAAAAGAGTTGGCGAAAGCGCTTGTTCGATTTTTATCCAATTTGACAGCGAAGGGGCGCTGAGCGTTCGAAAAGAGGGCTTTAGGGGGGGATAATTGATTTCAGCTCGACTGAACAGACACCATGATAGTTTCTGTAGTATAGGGAAAGGGTAGGAACGGTTCTTCAGTGAGCCAGGGAGTCGAGTTAGTTAGGACCGGGTCTCGTATTAGTTTAATTACTCGCTTCTGAATCGCATCCAGTGTGGCAAGATCATTCTTGGAAGCCCCCCTTCACAGATGAGAGCCATATTCGAGACAGGGACGAATTTGAGTCTTATACAGTGTAAGAAGTTGACTAGGATTATAATAGCGTCTAGACCTAAATAAGAGACCAAGCTTTCGCGCTGCAGCTTTAGCAATGCTTGAGATATGGTCATTCCAAGAAAGATCAGACCCTAGTGTGACGCCTATCATTGAAATTTTATCCCTGAATTCCAGTGAGTTTGAATCAAATGATACGTTTGGGGGGCTTATCTAGTTTACGAGCTACAATGCTTTTACAGATAGATAGACAAATCACATTTCATCGACACTAATAGACTTATGTTTTATATTTCTACGAAATGCTAAACATTTTAATTATAAAAGAGTTAATACATTTTTAAATGGTAAATCAACTTATGGACTAACCTGTATTTTAATTTATAGTGACAATATTGGAAAAAAATAAACATTAATTTCCGACAGTAGTAGAGTTAGATTTTATTGGAAAAATCACAGGTGTCTTCTATTAAATATTAGATAAAATGGATAATGTTTTTTATTAGTCAGAAGGGTTGTATTCAATTCTTCAGGAATTATACCCGAGTGCCATCAATCTATGGTATATGTCAGATGGGTTCATCTCACAGAATACCCATTAGCCCCGATTTCTTTTTGGCACTCGGGTTCGATTCCCGATGAGTTGGATAAAACTCTTCTCTTATGTATTCAAAATTATCCATTCAATAGAGGACACTACAATATTATAGATTTGATGCTTCGCTGGTTAAGTTGTTATCAAAAGAAACATTCCGACCTTTTGAAATGATTTCACAATCATCTAACTCCAGAAATAGGTGTCAAAACATTGACTATTCTAATGAGAATATTTAATTAAACATGTCTAATCTAAATGATTTCAGCCGAAACTTCTCTTTTGATTATAGACTCACTAATTTTGTTTAATATCTTTTTAGGATCCTTTTTTATTTTCATAAAAACGATTCTACTCATGTAAGAGCTAAGGTAGCACCTCCTCGATTGAACGGTGCTCGTACTGGAGTCTTTGGAACAAGAAGCCCCCATCGACCATCACCACTAGGGCTTTCTTTAGTCAGCATAGATCGAGTCGAAGGTACATATTTATCAAAATTTAATATTTTTTTTTAATTAAGGTAGTTGTTTCGCGAGAATAATAGCAAAAAGTTAATGCTAGAGTATATAGTACAGACAATAAGGATTCATAATTCATAAGCCCAAAAGTTTTTGCTGTTTATGTACGACTACTAGCCAATCCCGTGCTCGTTTGACAAATCTGGCAACACTATCCGAGCTTGTATATATTTTATCATAGACATTTCAGATAAAGTACATTATAAAGGGAGATTTATAAAACAATAAGTGATTGAAAGCTGTTGCGACAATGACTGAAGCGGAAAAAAACGTCAAAAAATTACTAAAGTTAACCCACTTTTTAGGTTAAATAAATACATTGTTCCCAGGTTATTTTTAGTGTAAATTTTTCATTATAAATTTTTTATTATTTATTAATTTTTCTTCTTCCTATCAGTGGACACCTTCCACAAGTTCATGCGATTTAATTCGCCTGAGCCCCGGTGTCATGTTGTCCACATCGAGGAGTTGGGCAGCCTCTTCATTGATATGTGATTCCAGTCTCGCTTGGTGGGCTATGGCCGATTTTTTGATGACTTCACTGACCGTCTCCATTCCGAGATCACGATGGAGGTCTGTGTTTCGAATGTACCACGGTGCGTTGACACTGCTCCTCAGAACTTTGTTTTGGAAAATTTGTATGATGTTTCTATTTGTCTGGCTGGCACACCCCTACAACTGGATGCCATAAGTCCAGACTGGTTTAAGGACTTGGTTGTATAAAAGCAGCTTGTTTTGGACAGGCATTGAGGACTGTCTGCCCATTATCCAATGCATATTTCGGTATTTATTGTTTAGTTCTTCTCTTTTTCTTGACATGAGTTTTCCAGCGAAGGCGCACGTCCAGCGTCATGCCGAGGTACTTCGCTTGATTAGAGTATGGAACAATTTTGCCATTGAGATATACCGGTACATAGTTAATCTTTTTATTGGTAAAATCAACATGTACCGATTTGCTCTCATTTAATTTAATTCTCCATTTATCGGTCCATGCTTGGATTTTGGAGATTGGGGTGTTTAATTTCTGAGTAGATACGTTATTGTCTTGTCCGGTTGCCAAGATTGCCATGTCGTCGGCGAATGTGGCTGTTGTATTTGAGGAATTTTCTGGCAGATCACTGGTATAGAGGAGGTAAAGGAGTGGGCCCATCACACTTCCCTGAGGAACCCCAGCGTTAATCTTCCTAAGCTTCGAGTAAGCGTCTTCTTGTTTTATTCGAAAATATCGATCTTCGAGGTACGATTTAATGATATTTGCATAGCAAGACAAATAATTTAAAAAATTGATCAAATATTATGTAAAAATTATGTAAATATTGATTGAAGTTGTATAAATCTTAAATATAGGACTGATATTACTTATTAGCTGCTGGGCAGCTAGATTGTAATTGTTATAATAATAAAAAAAAATTATTAATTATTATCTCCGAAACTGTGTTGTGACTATGAATTAAAATTTTCTTAAAAAATATATTAGTTATTGTTTAATGTTGGTTTAGTTTTTTATAAAAATGGTAAGAAGGGTTTCTTAATTATAATTAAATATGTATGTAAATTTTCCGATATCCCATATAGTGCAATGTATAGAGTCTGAAAAACTCTATTTTTGAAATTTAATATCTCCGGAACTATATTGTTCATAAATTTCGTTTTGCCACCAATCGATGCAGAAGTATTTAAATAATAATCTGTCTAAATTTCAAAAAAATCCTAAGAAAATCCATATGGTGAAACAACTACCTTAAGAAGGAAATATTCTTACTTAATTTAAATATGACATATGAAAAATCACACAATTTAAATTTTTCCTTTATTCAGAACAGATCTTCTACCCTACACAAGACCCAAATTTGTCCCCTTCTCCTATAAGGTTTTAGAGATTCCTATCTTGTCACCTTATCTCCCATCAGAAACAAATGATTAGATTTTTTAATGCAGCAGACCTAAATCACATACTACATATTTTCCTGTCCTGTGCTCGATAGGAAGGAACTCAGAAATATCTAAATGAAAACAACTACCAACGATTAGAATATACACTGCAGACCAAAAATACGTAACACTTAGATTTTTTTAAAATAACTAATAAAATGTATTTATTAAAATAGTTTAGAGATTTTAAAGATGGTCTCGTACCTCGAAATATATATATAGAGTCATGCTAATAAGCATTTTTTTCTTTTTTTTGTGATACCCCTACCTAGTAGTTTATATTTTTAAATTTTCTTTTTACTTTAAGCATATATCATACATTGGTCAAAAACTCAAAAGTTTTTTTTTTCCAAAGTTCATTTTCAACATCATCCAATAAACTCTTTCAATGCCGAAAAGAAGGGAGAGGTCACGATGAAGGTGTCTTTGCACCCTTGAGGGTCTTAAATAATTGAATATTTTAAAACTCTGGAAAGAAAGGGAGGGGAGAAAATTCCATTCTTTAGAAATCAAGGAGAAAAACGTATTGGAAAATGAACTGGTTAATTGATTAGAATTCGACACTTCAGACTCCCTTAATTAGCTGAGCGTCTCCGCGTATCATATCAAGGGCGGATCCAGGAATTTTTTTATGGGGGGGAAGAATGTATATAAGGTGGCCGATGTATATAAGATCTACTTTTATCTCGAAAGTGTGTCGCGATCGAATTATCCAAGCGGGGGGGGGGGGGGGGGTCAAAGACGCCCCACACACACATAGAACTTTAATTTCAATTTTAAAATTTTTTTTTAAATTTTTTTACAAATTTCATATTTTAAGTTCATTAAAATAATTATAAATTCCCTGTCGATTTGGCCGCCGTTTTTTGGCCTCTGCGTGCGACGCACGTGTTGCACTCTCCGCCAGGCACGGGCCTCTATGGGGGGAGGGGCGGTCGCCCCCCCCTGGATCCGCCCTTGTATCATATCAATTTGCCTTAATACACTGTTCACATACTATTATCTTACTTGCTCTCATAAAATCCAGTGTTTCTCATGAAAAAACATTTACCTGCTAAGTCACGAAACCTAGAGACATGCTTCGCATAAAGAACACAAGCCTTTTGTAGCACCAGCCAGTGACTTCGGACTAGGGTGTAATTTATAGTATATCCTTACTAGTAGTTAGTAGAGATTGTGGTGTTGGTGCAAGTTAATAGAGTAAGGGTGTGTAGTTTCACAGTGAATAATAATTCACTGTGAAACTACACCTTACTCTATTAACTAACATCATGTTTCACCTAAAACCTACACCACTTTCCCTAAGTAAAAGTGTTGGTGCAAGGTGAAACATCTTTAATAAAGATAAGAATAAATAAATATTATATTTAATATTCATTTACTATGAGTTAAGGATTCTTGGTCACTTGTTTCACATTAAAATTAAAAATTAAAAGATGTAAAAATTTTTTCAATATATATATATTTCGAGCTGTAAGCTCATCTTCAGGAAAGTACAGAATTATAACTAATAAAAAAATTCGAATGCAAAGGTATTTATAGGTTTAATGAACAAGAGAGAAATTGGTTTCATTGTTTAAATTATTTTAAGGGATAATCTCTTTTTTTGAGATAGACTATTGTTCAGTGAAAATTTGGGTATGGTAAGCTCTATTGACCTATGGATAAATAAAGGAAAATTAGAAGTACCTTGGTTATTATCTATAGGCTAGGAATGTATTTTTTGGGCTTTGTTATTAAAAGGTCTATTATAATATTTTTCTTTAAATCGAGTTGATTATTGATAACATTTTCATTATTCGACATGGCATATTTTATTTCAGTGGACTCGAGAAGATCCAATCTTAATCCTTTTCTTTCGAAATGAATTGGGGTTGGATTAGTGTGTGATGGTGAGTGATCTAAGGAATATAGATGATTAGCAAATGCGGAAGTGGAATCTGAATTTGTGGGTTGATTTCTTATTAATTGTCTGAGGGAAGCTACGTGTTCTTTATGCCGTTTTTTGAAAGATCGTCCAGTTTGTCCAATATAAATTGCATCACAATCATTGCAATTTAATTTGTATACACCAGATTTATTTATTTTATCAATTTTGTCTAGTTTGTTATTTATTAATTGAGAGGATAAATTATTTATATTATAAAGGGCTGGAGTGATTCCATGCTTCAGGAGAATATTTGTTATTGGATAGGTTATATGTTTAGAAATAAAGGGATTCTTTTATAGATTTTTTCAGATTCAATTGTGAGAGAATGTAATTACGAAAGCGTGTGTTTTTTATTAATTTTGATAAATAATTTTTTAATAATTTCCCTACTATATCCATTATTATATACTATAGAAACAAGTGACCAAGAATCCTTACTCATAGTAAATGAATATTAAATATAATATTTATTTACTCTTATCTTTATCCTTACTAGATTAGGATATGGTAACGAAATCCCATCTTCCCTCACTCATTTCTCATCCTCATCTCATCTCCATTCAGTTTTACTTCAAATTATGTGAAATACCAACATTTTTTATTATAATAAATATAAAATTGGATTTGATTTTTTTAGGATGTTCTGTTTACTTTTCGGGAGTTGATATGCTAGATGGCACTCCTGTATTGGATATTAAACCCTACATTCCACAATATGATAATCCAGTACACTGTGAAAGTCCAACTGAATGGCTAACAGCATCAGCATCCTCTAATCTAAGTAATAGTGCATCAAGTCCCAGTAGTCCTTCTGCAAGACATTTAGATGGAAGAGAAGGATCTACGCCAGCTTTATTATCAAACAGTTCTATGGGAGAACGTGAAGCCCCTGATGGAGAGGAAGGAGCCACTTGTAGAACAGTCCTGGCGCCACCGTTATTAAACTCTGCACGTTCTTTATCACCTGCTCCTCAAGTAATTAATTCAAAAATTTATTTTTATAATCTAAAAAATAAGGAAAACTTTCTTTAACCAATTATGTCTCAAAAGAGGATAAATTTATGAGCTGTTATCATATTGTTGAAGTACAGTGTTTATTTATTTATTTTTAACGGATTTTTAGTCATTTTATTACACGCTTTATATTAGCTTCACCTGTATGTATGTATGCATGTAACTATCTATCAATGTGACTTTCGTGTTAAATTCCGCCAACATTTCTCTATAAAAATAATTGTTTACCTACTCAATTCAAATGAAATTATATAAAATCTATATATATAAATTAAGGTTTTGTCTGTACATTGCTCCAAATCACGCCAAATTTTGGTTGCACATGTTTCAAATAAAGTTATGAACTAAAACACCATCAACAAAATTCCGGTCTGTCTGTATGTATGTATGTCTGTCTGTTTCAGTGGTTTCCGAAAAGTTGCCGACGATTCACGTAAAAACAGCTGAAGTGATTATTATGAAATTTCATATTTACATCAGATATCTTCTAACTTACGTTTTTAGCTATATAACGTTTTGATATTTTGACCCCAGAAGGTGGTTTGGGGGTGCGCACGAATGAAAATTATCAAATAACTCCTAAACTATTACGGCAAATTTAATGATAAACAAAGTTGTAGGGGATGTGATTTCTGACAACTTTTGTTTAAAAAAATTTCCCCAAAAAAACACCCAAAAAAGGGGGAGGGTGAAAAAATGTAAATTCTTGCCCTTGGAGCAAACTCAACCAAATTTTGTATACATAATCTCTGGGCCTCTAGAGAGCTAGGAATGCAAAAATTAACCACCCAAAATGGGGGGGGGGTCAAAAAATGAAAATCCTTTCTCTTGGGCCAAACTCAACCAAATTTTGTATACATAATCTGTAGGTCACTAGAAGGCTAGAAATGCAAAAACCGGGTGCGGAGCTGGGATGAGGAGTGAGGCGGAGTAGGGTGGGGGTGCAGGGGTGGAGTCCAGGGGCATAGCTGGGGTGGGGTCCAGGGGGCTAGGCGGGGTGTGGTGCGCAGGGTTGGAGGGCACGGGGTGGGGTCCGGGGTCCGAGATGGGTGGGGGCGGGTGGGGGGTGGGGGGGGGGTTGGGAACGGGTGCATGGTGCGGGGGGTTAGGGTGCGGAAAGTAGTGTTGGTGTGGTGGTGTAGGGGCGGGGGATGGGGGTGCTGGGTGGGTTTCGGGGTGTGTGAGGGTGTGGTTCAGGGGCTGGGGGTCCAGGGGCGTGCTTCCTGGCTAGCAAGAAGGGCCGCCGAAGGCGAGCCTTGCAGCTAGTATATATATATATAAATATACTTGTTTTTTTCCAATTTAGAAGAACCAATATTTTTAACTATAATCTATTTGCGAAACAAGCTCGAATCTATAGATATTTCCATTTACAATGTCAAATATCATCATTGCATTCCACGTGGATCCATTATTTTCCAATACTTTATATCGGAGCTAAGGATTCTCTTCTAAAGCTAACAGACCTCAGAAACCTAAAGAACACCTTCAATCTTGTCTAAGAAATTCTTATAAACAGCAGACCTAACAAGGGAACATTACTCAAGGTGATAACGTACCAAAGTAGGAATTAGAGTTTTTAGGGGATGAATATATTAAAGTCTTTTGTATTTCAAAAAATGTATTCCAACATTCTGTTAATTTTGGAAATTGATGCGTCTATATGTTGATGAAAAGTCATTCCCAAGTCAAACAGAACATAAGGGTTATACGAGAGTTTTGGTAAATTTTCTTATCCAATTAGAGCAATACTAGGTTATACGATTCCGTGTTGTAGGAGGGATATTTCTATTTGGTAACTTAAAAATTCTATTTTACAGGTTCGAGTTCCTGCTTGGATTACAGAGCCACCTGTCAGTCAATTGACTGTTGTATATTCCGAAAGAGCAAGAGCGCAATTAGCTGAGATAGCCTCGTCACCAAGCGAATCGGGAGATGAGAGTGTTGAAACGCTCCTAGCTGCCATTTCAGGAGTTCTACGAGAGGATCCTCGTTCTGTTTATCTTCGGGACAAATGGGGCAACCAATTCTATACTTTCCTAATTCGTGAATTACATGTTTCTTGTAAATTTAATGATGCTTCACATGAAGTTTCGGTCTTCCAGGTAACTATAAATTATTAAGAAAAAATATTATTTACAAATTTCTCTTTAAATGCATTAATTTTTAAGATTCTGTATAAATTTTAAAACGAAACACTATTAGTGTTTCTACAATAACTGTCAAAGCACTGTAACTCGTAAATTAAAAAAGACACAAACATAAATTTTCACTTTAAACCACGCACGACGCCCCCACCACTGCACTCCCACTCCACCCCCGGATCCACCACAACTGCACCCCACCTCCTGCACCTCCCACATCCATCCCCATCCCCAGTTTTTGCATTTCTAGCTTTCTAATGGTCCACATATTATTTGTATATTTGTTTACTCGTACACCAATTTGCCCACATTCGTTCATATTGATAAACATTATAAAAAAATAAATAGGAAAATAATAATAAAAAAAATAATCGAATAGGATCTGAATTAAAAACATAAAATTAAATAATATTTGTTCCAAGTTATATAAAAAAAAGCCACTTCAACCACTTTATTTGTAAACACACCTGTAATATTATGATTTAGACACCTGTTAATTAAAAAAAAATCCTAATTTTAATATAATATAATAATATTTGTTGTAACCTATTAGTGGGTTTTAAAATTAAAAAACCAATTAATAAATAAAAGATAATTGAAAAAATATAAACAAACTTTTTTATTGAGATTTTCATCTATAAATAATTACTTTAATTAAGAAAAGATCAATTAAGATGAAATTTGTCGAGGTCCAGACCTAGCCAGATCGTTTTCTCGTCCTCAAAACTTGTTAAGAGAGTTGGTTTCATCAAAATCGGTAGAGCCGTTTTCAAAATAGAACTAAGGTACAAATATATAAATATATATATATCTTCTTCTTCTTCTTCTTTCGGATTTCTACGTCTGGCGACGCCATTATCTATTCTGGACCTTCCCGCTCTGAAACCAGCTTGTTCTTCTGGTTGTTTATCCTTAATTTCTTTTTCTAATATATATGTGAGGACCTTTGAGTAGATTCTTCCTATTAAGGGTATTACGGCAATTCCTCTATAATTTCCTGGATCGATTTGGCCTCCTTTCTTATATATAGGTGTTTGATAAGCTGTGCGCCATTCTTCGGGAGTATCCTCTCCATTAAGGCATTTTTGGAAAATATTTGTTAACATCTCAAATAGTTTTGGAGGTCCACATTTAATAAGTTCTGGGAAGATACCTCCTGGTCCAGGTGATTTTTTTGTTTTTACCCTTGAAATTGTTTCAAAAACTTCTTGAGTTGTTAAATTGAATTCAGAACCTTCTTTCCCTTTATAGCTTCGTAGATATTCGGGGCGAGATTCTTCTAGAAGTCTTTTAAAGTGGTCTACCCATTCATTCATGGATATTCCGCCGATTTGAACCCTGTTGTTAGTATTGGTTTTTATCATTCTTAGAGTCTTCCACGCTTCCGAACTTTTTGAACCCCCGATCAGCCGATCAATATCCTGGCACTTCCTGACCCAACTATTGTTTTTTTCCTTATAACTTCTTTCTTAACATCTCGGTTTAAAATTTTATATGTTTGCTTGTCTGAATCATCTTTTGTTTGTAAGAATCGGAGGTACGCCTGTTTTTCTTGATATCATATTTTCAATACCCTGGTCCCACCAGTAGGGACGTTTTATAAGTTGGTAAATACCCAAAGCTTCATATGCCACTTCATGGATACTGTCCTTTATATGGAGATATTCTTCTTCTATTGTTCTATTATTTAATGATTTTAATTTTTCTTCTAAACGTTTTTGGTACAGGTATCTGACGCCATCATGATTTAAACTATCTAAGTTATATTTTTTTATTTCAGGTTTTGTGGCTATTTTTTGGCCTTGTTATCATATGATCTAAATGGGATATATAGTTTTCCTGTAAGTAGACAGTGGTCGCTTCCGCAATTTGCTCCTCTAGCTACTCGAACATTTTGTGTTATTAAGCTTGATTTCTGTCTTAGGATGATATAGTCAATTATATATTTCTGTCCCTTTGTATGTTGGTACCAGGTATATTTATGAATCTCTTTATGGGTGAAGAAAGTATTCATTATCTTTAGATCATATTGATCACACATTTCCAGGAGTCTTTCACCATTTCTATTAATAGTTTCCTCCCCATATCTTCCTACCACACGGCTGTTAGTTTGCCTACCTACTCTACTATTAAAGTCGCCCCCCATGATTATTTCTTGATTTTGCGGGATTTTTTCCAATACATCTCTAAGTGTTTCTTCAAAATTATCTTTCATGGATAACGGTGCATCTTCATTCGGTGCATAAATCACTATAAGATTCAAAGTCCGACCCCTCCAATCTAGTTTAACTATTGCAATTCGTTCATTTATTGGCTCCCATGATGTGACAAAACCTGACATTTTTCGATTTAGGATAATAGATACTCCTGCTTTGGCCCTTGCACTCTTTTCCACCCCACTATAATAGTGAACGAAGTCTAAGATTTTCGACACCATTCCCCTTCTTTTTAGTTTCCGATAGAAAAGAAACGTCTATTTTCCTATCAATTAATTCAGATATTACTTCTTGTAGTTTATTCCGTAAGCCTTGAATGTTCCAGATTCCGATATTCGTAGACCATTTCCTTTGCTTATGTCGTTGTAGATTAAATCCATCCGTGTTCCGAGGCTCTGTTTTGGGATTTTTAGCGTTTGTTGATTTTTAAGTGTGTGAGGTGCTGGCCCACAGCACAACCCCCATCTATGGAGGACCGGTTTGAAGTCACTACTCAAAGGTTTAGAAGAAGAATAAGAAAAAAGATATTTGAAATGAATAGACCCCTAGCCCTCGAATACTCTAATAGCGTCGAGGTCTGAGTTGGTCAAGTGAGACCTGATAGGATCGATAAAAGAGAGAGATCTATTAATGGGGTCATAGTCCCCATTAATCTCAATGTAATCGATTGACATGACTTTAGAAAAGGCAAAAACCAGGAGATATCGCACTTACCTTGGCATTAAATGATTACTGAGATGTCTCAATTAAGAGCGCATCTCAAGATCTTTAAGATGATATAGGACTTACTACCATTTTCGCAAAAATATATATACAATTTTTGCTCGTTTAATAAGAGTAGATAATATTAAAAGAATTTGATTTCATTCTAGGTTCGTCCAGCAGGTCGTCCTTGTGCCTGTGGTCTCCCGTCCTGGCAATGTACTCAATACCCAGAAGGCCACGAATGAATACTGGAATGCCTAATTTTTTTTCCTCGCTTAAGTTTTTATTCAGATGACATCATAAATATTTATAAATACATGTCTATATTTTTTGTAATATTTCAAAGAGCAAAACTAGATAAAATACTCCTAAAAGAAAAGTATAACGATTTTATAAAACGGCTGCGTATTTGTATCTTTTATGTTGTAATATTTTTTTTATATGTTATATAACATTTATTTTACGATTATATTTAATCAAAAAGTAATTCGGCAATTTATTATTTCCTTTTAGAAAATGTTTTAAATTAATTAAAAGTATGAATACAGCCTAATAATATACAATTTGCTCTCTACATTTTAATATTATTTATTGTATATTTATTTTAAAATATTTTTTAAACACTCTATAGAGTGATTGAATTCTAATTTGATGGGGGAAGTTAAGCATTTAAGATAATTTTATAAATTGTTGTTATCTGAAAAATCATTAATAATAATTAATTATTGAGTTCTGTTCTTTAATGTATATTTAAATTTTAGTTACTGCGAATAAGGAACACAATTTTTTAAAAACACGAAAAAGTTTATTTATGCGTGAACAAGGGTTCAGAGTGTTCGTCTCAAAACAACCGTAGGACTGCGGAAGCCTTATCTAATTTGTGTGAAAGATGGCAAAGCATATTTCACTGACTCTCAAATAGTCAGTGGAGCAACATATTTGAAAGGCCATGAGAGGTCGGCTGCCCTAAATGCCGATAATGTCTCGGAACTTGGAGGAATCCGGGGATAGACATAGCCTTCCACTGTACTCTCTCATGGAGGGGGGTGTGCTTGTTCAAATCTGCTTAACTATTGCTGGCAATGGTCAAAGATACATTTGGATTTTATTATCTTAAAAGTTCTCTGTAGCAGTAACATGAACTGGGAGCGATGGAATAGGATGATGACGAGAAGACCTAGACCAGACCATCAACCAAGAGAAGCTTTGGAATAGTGTTATTTACGGTAGATAGCCCTCCTATGTAACGTGCACACGATAAATCTAAGGCGCAGAAAGTAATATAGCCGCTGTTTGTTTTGGGGCTTTAGTGAGAGCTGGGCACAATATCGTTAATCCGTTAATCATTAATTAACGAAGTTAACAAATTGCTTAACGATTTAACTAAGTTAAACTAAAAAAATGTTAATAATTTTTAAGGATTTAGGTGTCGGTTCTAAACCTAGAAAATTCTCCTCATAAGTTACTTAAAAAAATGTTAACGCTTTTCTTAACTTCAGTTCAATTGAACTTCAGTTAACTTTAATCCGTTACATTGGTGTTGCAGTGATTTTGTGTGATCAGTTTAGTTCATTTTTCATCCGAGTGTTATTCAGACTGAAGAAAGGGCCAAAGGCCACAAATCTCTGGAAAACAAAGCTCAGAACTTGGCTGGACTCAAAGTCAAAAGATTCTTTTACAGATGCTGCATTTCTAGGAGAACCGGTTTTAATAGAATTGTTTATTAAATATAATATTCCGTCTAGCCCAGCAGTTGAACACCTTTTTTTCTACAGGAAAAGATGTTTTACGGGCGAACGATCATCGCTGTCGGATGAAAATTTTTAAAATGCTAATGTTTATGAAGGGAAACAGCACCTAATGCAAAATGAGGATCAATAACTGATTGCTGTTTTTTGCAATAGGTGCATATGTTTCTGTGGTTCCTTCCTAAAATCATTAAATACTTAATTTAACTAAATTATGGTATTTGTTTTATTTACCTCTGTACTACTGTACCAAAGCCAAGCCTCATCTATTAATTAATTAATAGAGTAAAGGGTGTGTAGTTTCACAGTGAATGAAATAAAACTCAAGAGGTTTATACAAACTCAATATATTTTGGATTATTAGTCCATCATCAATAATCCGTAATATATTGAGTTTGTATAAATCTCTTTGAGTTTTATTTCATTCACTATGAAACTACACACTCTTTACTCTATTAATTAACATCATGTTTCACCTAAAACCTACACCACTTTCCATAAGTAAAACTCATCTATTATCTTTAATATATACATATAGGTAATGCTTAAACATCAGTACAACTTTTAGGTAGTTAACTTTTAACGGATAACTTTAACTTGTGTTAAATTTGTGAAAAGTCAACGCTTTAACGATTATCGAAGTTAACTTTTTGATTAGCGGATTAACGATTAACGAAGTTAACTTTCGAATTAACTGTTCCCAGCTCTGGTTTTAGTTGTCGCGAGTCCAACTCTTTGCACTCCAGCCATAGAGTTTCCATTAGAATTTCCCGCAAACATAAAAAATATATATGTATATATATTTGAGTGATTTGTTTTATATGTGTTTTAAGATTACCAAGAATAATGAATTTTTTTTATAAATTGTTCCATGTCTTTTGCAGAGCCTGAAGAAGGCGAAACGTTGCTCTAAATAAACTTTTTATAAGTATTTAAAAAATTGTGTTCCTAATTCCCAAGAACTAATATTTTAATTAATAATTATCTATTAACAATAATTAATATTATTAATGAGTTAAAGCTTCTGCAGTTGTGATGTTTAAAACATGATTAATTTTGGCTTAAATTCTTTCATCCGGCTTACGATTCCTTTTGGCGAATTTTGTTGGACTTCATTCTACATTGAACGAGAGTCCTTACCTCGTAAGCCCATACCTATAATATTATATTTATTTACGTTATCATACCAGTGACTGCAGGAAAGTGTAAACTAAATTGCTCAACGGAAAATCCTATAAACTTATCTTTATATTGATAGCCATCATTGGCATCATTATCAAAAATGATTTCACGATCACTCTTGAAATATCTTTTAAAATTAGAAATCGAAACATTGTCTCTTTGGGTGACTGTTAGCAAAAACATTAGTGGACTTAGGCGAAATTATTTAACTTGAAAACAATTTAGATTAAAAAAAAATCCAAGGAAAAATAAATATAAACAAAATTGATATATCTAGATAGCTTTTGATGTCTTTGAACAGTGTTTCCCAACTATTACAATGTCAGCCATCTATTATCCGAGGCACAGAGAATTTTGAGTCTTGTATGTCATCGCGTTGACGCAAGAAATCAGTTCAGATAAGCGTTATGTCAATACACTTAAGAAAATACCAATTAAAAATTGTAATTAAGAGATAACATGATGATAACTTTAACGCAGTCACTGCAAACCTAACTCAAAAACTCTTGTGCAACGGACCCAAGCAAGCATGATCTTTGTTTAGTAGCCACTTCATATCTGTACAATTTATTTGTTTTCACTTTTCTCAGCTTGTTTTATATAAATGTATTTTATTTATTTATTTTTTAAATTCTTCCAATCCACTGCTTTTATCCATGGAGTTCAGATTAACAAAAGCTGATTAGAAAATATTGTAAACGAAAACTTAATAGAATAAATAAAAATATTATTAAATATTCAGAGAAAATCAAAGCTTTTAATTTAAGCTCTGGACGTAAATAACAGATAATATAAAAAGATATTCATAAGTTGGCTTAGTTTCTTAAATACAAGAAGAGCTAGGACCCCACTCTAACGAATTCCCTAGACTCGCTGGCCTATCGTAGAAGTGTCTCCACTCTTTCCACATTTTATTAGATACTATAAACTGTGGCATGTGTCGAATAAGATAAATTAATAATTCCTCTAAAAACTTTGCGATTCACATCACCCCTTTGTGGTAAATTGGAGAAATGCCGAAATATACGTTTATCCTCTACGAACTGAAAACCACCCTGCCTCTCTATTCCCTGGGTCTTACAATTTTTTGTCCTTCAAGACCCTTAGGCTAAGACCATACTACAAAGAGCCTCGCTTAGTGCTAAGATCCAAGCTACTCGCTTAGTGACTAATCCTAGTGAACAAACGTATTGCATACTATCGCACTGGCCATACTCCAAGCGACGCGCCTAGGTAGGTGTCTAGTTAGTCACCAGGCGAGTATCGTAGCGAACAGACAGTTTGGTTATTTTTGCTAGTCGCCTAGTGACTTTACAATGGAAGAAATTTTAATTGCTGCTGTTTTTAAAAGGGAACCACTTTGGAACCCATCAAACAAACATCACAAGAACGTGCTTATTTTATAAAATTGAGTTTTCAATCAACAGTAATTTCTTTAGTTTAGAGAGTGACATGCTTGTTCTGTTCTCATCAACATCAGACGGCGCGAAAGTGAATGCTGTGTCACCAGGCTATAGGACCCTTGTATATGGCCTTAAACCATTGTGTATCTTGACAAGAAGCATAGCTCCTAGCTTATATCTAAGCGAGGCTCTTTGTAGTATGGCCTTAAGCGTCCTGAGACACCTTCCCTTTAACCATTTCCTTTGAACCCTCATTTCTCTTCGGTAATGCAAAGGTCTGTAAGTGCTGCATTTTCTCTGTGGACTCTTTCATGCATCAATAAAAGATATATAAATTATTTTACATGTCTTGTTGAAGCTTTCTATGCCTTTGGTAAATTTATTTTTTGTCTAATGCGACTAAAAAAAGTCTTGCCATTTCTGCAATATAAGTAAATAATCTTAAGAAAATCTTAATGAAAAACTAAAAAAAAAATAATAAAATAAATAAAATATTATTTTCAATGAATGTATTTTCGTAAATTTATATAGCTGAACGCGCATGTTCTTTCAATGTCCGGTTTGCAGCGTTGTTATGGCTAAACATATAATAAATGTTTGGGACTTGAAACTAAGTAAGAAATGAGAGGTTGGTTAAATGAATGGTTGATTTTTTATCCATTTCCATCTATATGTTTTGTTATACAAGCTTGTTGATATTAAAAGACATTTAATAAAACGATGTTTTTTAAATAATTAACACAATAATTATTTTATATTCATATTTATTTATTTTTTTTTGCAACGAAATTTTCTCTGGAGAGAGACGGACTGGTAGAAACTTTAATTGAATGTAATGGAAGGCAGCCCAGAGGTAGTGAGGAAAGAAAAAATTAACACATATCAAATAAGGTGTAATTTATTGGAATCCTTCCTCCTTTCCTTTCAAACCGACGTTTCGGAGGATTTTTCATTCATTGACCCTTTGAAACCCTGAAGAAGGAGGAAAAATCCTCCGCAACGTCGGTTTGAAAGGAAAGGAGGAAGGATTCCAATAAATTACACCTTATTTGATATGTGTTAATTTTTCTTTCCTCACTACCTCTGGGCTGCCTTCCATTACATTCAATTAAATTTATTTATTATTACCTATAAACAATACATCAAAGAAAAGGTGGTCCCTAACAAAGTGATTACAGTTGCACTACTATCTAAACTGTTTTTTTTTTAACAAGAACAACACAATACCTCAATAATAATATCAAAATAAACTATTTTTTCTATTAGAAAACTAACGGTTTTTATTGATGCTGAATTAGGATATCGTTTGGGAGGGGGGGATTTAAGTTTATAAGTGTTTTAAAAAGAATTCTAGGACAGAAGACTTTACAAGTGCGAATGCCCATCTCTGTTATATAGCAGTATTTTTATTTTACTTTTGTAAACATAGATTTTATATGTTTAGGATTTTTATATTTTCTGGGAAAGGCACGAGGATTCTGGGGAGGGGCTGGTCCCCTAGCCCCCCCCCTCGTAGTTACTCGCCAATTAAAATAAAAATAAAATCTCTGGCTCGACAACTCTTTATGGGTTTTGGCCTACTGAATTGGTTGCTGTCCTAATTGGAAACAGTACCGAGGGGTCAAGTGGTTAGCTCAACGCAATCTCTACAACCTTCGTTTCAGTGTTCTTAACCGAGATTCACTGCTTCTCAATCAATCAGCAACTCATTTATCCTCACGAGGCTGAGTGAACCCCGTTCCAGACCCTATACTTACAGAAAAATTTCTGAGTATAGCCGGGAATCGAACCCGGGACCTCCTTGTTGGCAGCCAGCCATGCTAACCACTACACCAAGGAGGCGGAGCTTTACTCGAATTACAAGAATTAATTCCCAACTCGGTTCTATGGCAGTATTGTTTTCTTTATTTTACTATTACAAATTCCAAGGGTTTTAATTATTTAGGATTTTTATATTTCTTGGGGAGACCCCGAGAATTCTGAGTGGCGCCCCCCCCCCTCCCATAGCCCGTAGTGACCCCATTTACAAGTACTAAATTCTAGCTCGATGTCATGGCAGTATTTACGATATTTTACTTTTGTAAGCGTTTTAATTATTTATGATTTTTAATATTTTCAGATGGGTCCACGAAAATTCGGGGGGGGGGGCTGGCCCCCGTTTCCTCCGGTAATTATACTACCAATTATGGGATGTGAAAGAAGCGAAAGATTGGCACTTTCAATCTTTCAAGACCTGCATCCACAGATACCTTCGACTCCTACCCAATCCCTAAATTTCTTCTTATCTTCACGATACAAGGGTCCACCGCGGACTACATAGGTTGTACCTTTTTGGTGCAACTTCTTTTTGTATCAATATCATTATATAAAAAAATTGGATGGAGGCGCGAAGATGCACCAAACCAGTCTTTCTGAAATTTGAATTTCCCTCTTAAATATCATGAACTCTGTTCACTTTTCTTTTTATTTATTTACATTGATTAAATTAGTGCAAAAGCAACAATTAGATTTTAAATTAAAAAATTTTAATTACTTATTTAATTACTGTTAAAAATTTTAACATTATTTGGAATAATTTATTTGAGAGTTGCTGCATTGACTAATTGACCGCTAGAATTATTGTGGACTCTTCCATTTCTTGGCATTGTAAAATTTATATTTGGCGTCGTTTAAAACTTCGTATATATCTTTTATCCATGGTTTATTTTATCAACATTTAAAAATTCAATTTTAAAACAGATTTATTCAAATTTGAGGTAAGCCACATTCTTTTATTTTTTTAACAAAAAATCTATTTGATATTTATAATTATTAAGTTTTTCTATTAATTTGACAATTTTAAAATCATTAATTTAATTTCATATTTTTAGTATTGATTTTTACAATTTTTTATCTATTAAAAATAAATATATTCCATTTCTAACAATTATTGTTCAATTCTTATTATTAATCGAAGTACAATAATTGTTAAAATGTGACTCATTAAATTAACGATTTTTTCTAGAAATTAAGCAATCCAAAATTGTTTATCTAAACAGAAGTTTCCGTTAAAACTTGCTAGATTTAAAATTTTTAATGAGAAAATCTTTGTAGAATGCAAAACGTTTCGACAACTTTTTACAGAGCACTTTTCAAATTGGTGATGTTAGATAAATTTGTTGAAAGACTTGAAAACGTCTTCAGAAATAGGTGACCAAACATTCATGCATTCTGATGAGATTTCCCCATTAAAAATATGCAATCTATGTGGTTTTAGCTGAAACTTCTCTTGCGATAAACAATTTGGCCACCAAAGCATCAAATCAACAATTCTAAATTGATTTGATACAATTTTGATGGCTGTATATGTATATAATTAAGTAATGGAGAGTGATTCAGCCAATGGGTAGCCTCTGCTGAATAAAAAAACTCACAATTATGGAAAACGTTTCGGCTTTAATTCAATAATGCCATCATCAGTTCCTAAGAGAGTATTAATTGTGTCTTAATACTCTCTTAAGAACTGATGATGACATTATTGAATTAAAGCCGAAATGTTTTCCATAATTGTGAGTTTTTTATTCAGCAGAGGCTACCCATTGGCTGAATCACTCTCCATTACTTAATTATAAATTCTAAATTGATTTTATTTGCATTTAGGAAGGTTTTTCCTTTACCTCATTGTTGAATAAGAAATATATTTTTTTAACAATATGACCTTTTAAGCCGTTGATTTTCAAGAGCCTTTTTTGACTCATTTCGAATTTAAATCCCCAAGATACAAGTTGACAGACCAGACATCATCATTTTTATTATAAAATTATTATACAAAAAACCTTTACTTCTAGCCATACCACGGAGCAACGCACCGATCTATTAACGATTCCTTATTAATAGTTTTTAAGGAATTTGGTGTTGGTACTTGGTGAAACATTTTTTAAAATTATTGTATAAAAAATACTTGGTAGGTTTCACATTAAGATATAAAAAATAAAACGAATTTATTTTTGGAGAATCTTTAATCTCGATATATATATTTCGGGTGGCTAACCCATCTTTAGGAGAAACAGAAAGTAACTCAGTTACTCAGTTCTCCTGAAGATGGGTTAATCACCCGAAATATATATATCGAGTTTAAAGATTCTCCAAAAATAAATTCGTTTTATTTTTTATATCTTAATGTGAAACCTACCAAGTATTTTTTATACAATAATTCCTTATTAACTTTATATCACTAAAAAGTATATTAGTTGAAAGTGTTTGTCGGCTCTTTTAAGTTTTACTCTATTCGTCGTGCCGAGCCTAGAATTGAATTCAAGAAAAGAAAAAAAATCTCCCTAATGTGTCAACCCTTAAAAACTATATTCTTTATCAATTAAAATATCGAGGTGTATATTTGTTTGTTTATTCTTATAAAATAAATGACATCCTCATCAATTTCCTTTTGAAACTCATCATCCCAGCTACTCTCGGCAATAAACTCTTTGCAAATAAAATTAATAGTTATCATTTCATATATATATAACTTATAACTAGAGACCGGATTAAAAGTGCCAAAATATGCAGTTAAAAATGCTGAAATATGCAAGTAATGTGCAGAATAAGTTGATATATGCAGTAAAAGATGGCAAAATAAATTTTTTTATGCACTAAAAAATTAAAACTGAAGACAAAATGACTATATTTGAAGGAGTGCTATGACAGGAATAAAATGATAAAGTAAGCTATAGACACCAAATGTCAAATATCTACTTTTATTGCGTAAAATATTGCACAAAATTTTCGTTACATTTAATATAATTTATGTTGATTAATGTCCATTATAATTAGTAGATTAAACATTAACAGTTCATTGGACAATGTTTTTTATTTTTAGTGCTTGAAAAAGTCTCGAGAGAGACGAAACGTTAGTGCGAAAATTCAATAAGAGCATCAATAAAAAACATTGTCCAATGAACTGTTAATTTTTAATCTATTAAATATAAAATTATTAAAAAATCTTTAAACTCAAAGAAATAATAGGTACACTTGAATATAATAAACATAATAAATATAATTATGTTTCAAAAATGTGAACGAAAAAATATGGGGGGGGGGTAGTTTTATTTAACAGACACGATTGTATTGCTTTTATTTTTTTACCATATATTAATAAGCTTTTCTTATTGATGTACAAATAATTAAATAATGCCAATATTTGACCCCTATAATTAATCTGATCCCTACACTAATTTACACACACACGAACACTCATTGTCCAAAATGGGCTTTAGTTCACGAAGGCAGTTAAAAAAATAATAATAACGAAATAATTAACAAATGATCTCAAAAATGATTAAAATTTGATTGCAATTGTGAATAATTTATGTTTACAAGTGTCCTGTTTTATTTCTTCTTCTTTTTTCATTCTTTCTCCGAAAAGTTACTTTTAAAACATCTGTATTTGGCACGAAATGTGCAATATTTAACAAAGAATCCTTCAAATATGCAATATTACTAAAATATGCTGTATAAAATTTAACCCACAGTATCCTAGAAGCATGATTCGGATAGATAATTGATCTGGCTCGTATCTGTCGGCAAACAAAATATGCAATTGCATAGGAATCCGGTATCTACTTATAATGAAATAGGCTACATTTGAGCATTGAATGCTTATTACAACTTAACATAACGCTTTTTCATAAATATCATATAAAAAAAATCACTATTACATCCCCATCACATTGCATGGTTTACTGCTCCCTTTATGGTATATACATTATTCTTGGCACCTTCTTAGTATAAATATCTTTTCTTTATTTCCAACTTGGGGCCGGTTGTATGTCGCAAAGTAAATGCTTTTTACCACTAACCAAGGGTAGATGGTAACTGGAGAGGCTCGGATGGCCAATCAGATGACAGGCACTGAAAGTTCCTGTCATCTTATTGGCCATCCCAGCCCCTCCATTTACCATCTACCCTTGCATATCAAGCATATATTCATCTTCATTTTTTCTTAGAAACATATATTTTGAAGGAGACAATAAAAGAGCAGAAGCTGGAATTATAAATTTTATTTATAACGATATAATTATAAAAATTCTGCTACCCTCGGCACAAAAACTTTCAATTTAAATATATATTTATTTATTTCCGTCAAACACTCTGATTTATTCTTAACAATCATCAACTTTACTCTTGGCAAGAAAATATTCTTTAACTATACATATCGATACGAATATTAAGACAAAAAAATACATCTTATTTCTTATGTTCTTTACAAATTGATTAATATAATTATGTCTTCTTATAGATTGAAACCGAACTTCCAGAAACTGCCTTGCTTTGGTTTTTAATTCCAAAAATTTGAATTATCAGAAGATTTAAGGTAAACACTTGTCTTAAAAGAAAAAAAAATGTTTTTTTTTTTTTTTTTAATAGATTAATCGTAATTTTCTTGATAATACCATATCTAATGTGATTCTTCTAGAAGTGATTTTATTTATACACTGGTCATGTCAATTCTCTCTTTTTACCTTTGATATATTATCTAAAAAAATAGAAAATATTTTATATTTAACTTTAATCATTTCATTAAAAAACAGATAGAAATTCCTTTAAAAACTTTCTCAAATATTTTTTTCATAGTACGTTAATATATAGATATATTCGTATATCAAGTGTATCTCCCAGTATTAATTTTTTTTTCTTTTTAAAGAGAATAGAACCCTGAACTAGCGGTCCACATTTAAAAAACACTATCTATATCATTCGCAAATTATTTTTACTTTCACTTATATCATTATATTTAAATTAAATTGGATATATGTGAAAGTATTGCATTCTTCTACCGCGGTCTTAGGCTTCTGTCTCCGAGCTTATCAAATTTACTTTCGCTTTATCACTATATTAGTAAATTTTATAACTTTAAAAATAAGAGCTGCAATGCTATCTAATTTCATATATAATTATAAATAAAAGTTATAATAATTTTAGCAAGTAACTAGACTGACTTAGATTGTCTTGCCACATTATACTAGGGATAATACATTTAGGAGGTAAAGCTCTTCCAAGAAAGCACCCCAGAAGTGTGAGGTTTTTTTCTTTATTTATTTTAAGGTAGTTCTTTCACAAATTCAAGAAGTCTTTGAAACTTGGAATATAACTCATTAAAAGCATAACAAACACTGTTAAAATTTGAAGACGATTTACCACACCAAACATGAAATAATTGCAATTAAAAATTACATTTTTAACATAGGGTAGATAGGGAAAGGGTGGGGAGATGATCATTATTTTATTTTTTTTCAATCAAGGACTTTCACCATCTTGATGAAAAACTTGTTAGAATATTAGTTAGAATAATAAATTCGGAGTAACTTAAAAAAAAACAATGGCTTGGAAACGATCCGGCTAGTATTGGTGTATCCAAATAGAGATATCCTAGTGTGAGTGGTACAGTCACGTTAAAAAAACATAACCTAAAATTTTGGTTCCGTTCATATTTATAGAGTGGTTACGGGGCTAAAACTTTTTGTGTGGATTGTCTCGAAAGAACCTCCTTAACTATAATTTATACAAAAAAACTTCACTGATCCACTAATATATTCTATTTGATAAATTCATTAATTTTATTCTGGAATTATAAAATATGTATCGTATTGGATTTAAATTCATTTTTTAGTGTTTAAATCTATCATTAAATTAAGTGAGATGATTATTTTGATAGTCGATTAATCTTTTATTTTTTTTACTTATTAGATTTGTTTAATATAAATGATTTTTTTTTTGTTAGAAATTTCATTTCGAAAATACAATAAATGTTTTTACACTTTAATGTTCTTTACATAATTAATACTTAATTGTCTTCATATTTAACCCACATAGAGATTATAGTTAAAATTATTTTTGTTTTTACTCTATAATATTATTCGTCTTGTTTTATTTTGTCTAGTATTTTAGCTAACATTTGAAATCTTTCAATTCAACTTGTTTGGTGGCCCTATTTTATTTTAATGAATTGGTTCAAGTTATGGGAAAAAAGTTGAAATAAAAGCCAACTTTTATTTAATGCTTTATTTTGGGAAGACGTAATCGATATTTTATAACGTTCTGTTGAAATAGCTTGTTTACTAGTGTAATGATTCCAAATGTAAAACGTCTGCTGGAAATAAATTTTGCGTGTTTTTGTGACTTGGTTGACGTGCACTGATGAAGAGCAGCTGTGTAGCGCTCGAAACGTTGTAAAATATTGATTACGTCTTCCCAAAATAAAGTATTAAATAAAAGTTGGCTTTTATCTCAACTTTTTTCCCATAACTGGCCTCTTAGCCAATTCATTAAAATACAAATATTAATTTTCCAAATCTATACTGTATGTCGTATTACTGTTGTAGATTAGTTCAAATGTATAAATATTTAAATTATTAATTTTAATTATATACAAAATAAGCTAGGTTGTTAAAGGTTGTTAATTTTTTTCAGCGTGTTCGTTATTTCTAACTTAAAATTTGTTTTAGAATACAATCATCTATAAATGAAATTTTCGGAAAGTTTATAGGTTTATATATGTATAGTTTTCCTAATTTTTTCATTAGACTAAATAGGCTCTCCTAGATGACTAATATTTTGGTGATAATTATTTTAATGTTTATATTTAATTAGGAAATTTTTATTTGTAAATAGTTGAATTGTAAATACAATAACTAATAAATCTTTACTTGCTTGTTTAGTTGGGGAAATTTGGATCATCGACGGCGATATTCTGCATCTTGGTCGAACTCAACTTCTCAGCTTCGTCGAGCGTTTGTTTTCTGAGGAATAGTTTTGCGCCGAATTAGTGACGATTCAAATAAATTAGAGGCTTAACAAGAAATCTTAGTTCTCGAAAAACTATATAGGAATTGTTGTATTGTTTTAATAATCGTGAAGTTGTTCTTTGCTAAAAGTTTCTTTGGTGATATTTTAATAATCGTTTTTTTAACATAATGGATACTTCTGATATGAAAAGAGATCGTTCCCCTCTTAATGGATCCAGAGATCAGGATGATCATTCAAGAGATCGTAATCGTGAGAGATCAAGACGTGGGGATAGACCCAGTAGATTTGGTCCGAGAAACTCTAATCAGAGTAGAGATCGTAGTAAAAATGTTGAGGATAGAAGAATTTTTATTTCAAATATTGCTTATGAAACTCGTTGGCAAGATTTAAAAGATTTATTCCGTAAGGAAGTCGGGGAGGTTTCGTTTATTGAGCTTTTTACTGATGAAAATGATAAACCTCGAGGATGTGGCATAGTTGAATTTGAAGATTCTGAGTCGGTTCCTAAAGCAATTGAAAAGATGCATCGTTATGATCTTAAAGGGCGTAAGTTGGTCGTAAAAGAATTCAATTGGGCTGAATTTGATCAAGAACGAAACAGAAATCGTATTGGTCGTGATGTTGGTGATAGTCTCATGGGAAATATACGTGGAGGTGGTTCAATGCGTGGGGGTGCAGGTTGGGATAATAATCCTGGGCCACATCAAATGGATCAAAGCTCCCCTAATCCTCAAAATAAATGGGGAAATACTTATGGTTTGAGTCCTCAGTTCCTTGAGTCGCTTTGGATTAATGGGCCTTTAGTTACTCGAGTTTTTGTTGCCAATTTGGATTATAAAGTTGATGAAAAGAAACTTCGTGAAGTATTTCGTTTAGCCGGAAAAGTACAAAATGCAGAAATTAGTATGGATCGGGAAGGCAAAAGTCGTGGTTTTGGTGTTATAGAATATGAACATCCTGTGGAGGCAGTTCAAGCTATCTCTATGCTTCACAATCAAATGTTATTTAATCGTAAATTAACTGTCCGAATGGATCGTGTTGACAAAGTTGAAGGTCCCCCTAAATTGCCTGAAGGTCTTGCAAGTATTGGTATGGGATTAGGTGCAGGTGGAGCTCCCTTACAAGATGTTATACGTAATTTACCCTCACAAACTCAACAACAACAGCAGCAACAACAACAAGCAGCACCACCTCTACCATGGAACTCTCTAGTAGGTCAGGCGGGCAGTTTAGCTGGGGCTGCTGCTCTTGCAGGCACTTCCAATCTCGGATTAAATAATCTTCCAAGTAATTTAACTAGTGCCGCCCTCTCAGGTCTAGCAGGCAATGTCTCTTTGCTTGGCAATGCTTTTGGAGCATCAACAGCTGATATCGCTAGTTATGGGCAGCAATCTGCGACTACTGGAAGTCCGTTTCTCAGCGGAGCGGCTAATGCTGGTGGCTTTGCTTCAAACCAAGTGAGCAGTTTTGGAGGTCCTCCTCCAAATACTCCAGCTCCTTTGGCTCCTCCACAAGCTGGCGGATTTGGCACAGGTACTTCAGGTCGTGACTTTGATAATCTTTCACTCACCTTAAATAACCCTCAATCTGGACAAGGGTCTTCAGGATCAGCTGTTGGTGGTTTCTCAAACGAACGTGATTTCCGCTCTGGACCACAACAGTCTCAAGGAAACTATCCTAATGGCTCATCACGTTCATTAACTGGAGGAGGTTCCAATAATAATCGAATCTCGGACACTGTAATCGTCAAGAATTTGCCTATCAGTATTACTTGGCAAGCTCTTCGAGATAAATTTAATTCTGCTGGAGATGTTAAATATGCTGAGATTCGCAATGACGTCGGTGTTGTTCGATTTGCTTCCGAATGGGACGCTGAACGAGCAGTTCGAATTATGGATCGTTCGCGATTAGATGGTCGCACAATTGATGTTTGTCTTTATTAGAAAAAAAAGACTATTCTTGATTTCTCAAAGACTTTTAATCATTCTTATTTTTTTCTATTCATTTGTAAGTAAAAAGAAACTGGCTATTTTGCATTCCTTTTAGCCTAAAAATTCAGGCTTAGGAATAAGATAGACTTCTCAGTCATAATTATTTCTTCTATAATTGAAACTATATATTCGTTTAGATTTGTAATCGCAGTTTTAAAACTGTAGAATAGGGCTGTTGAACATTCAAACAAAAATATTTTAAATATATATATATTTTTTTTTTTTTTCAAATATGGAAACAAAATAGCCCCATACATTATTTTAAGATTATTTAACTTTGAATTTGACCAATTTTAAATAAACTATTGTATTATATTTGTGTTATCAGATATATTGAGACAGTAAACTTACTAAAAATAGTTATAATTTTTTTTTATCAAATGTCGTTTAATAAAGTTTTTATTTCAACAATTTTATTTCTATATTCATTCAATTTATTAGTTAACATAAACATTTTTAAATTGCTTTTTTTATTATTTATTTATTATTATTTTTATTGTTACTATTACTTTCGAATAAATGCACTCCCATTGCACTATGGCGTTGTGAACATGTGCATTTGACATTTTTTCTGAGAGATTTGACTCCATCTATGTTCGCTACACACAAGTGCCGTGTGAGTGAATTAATTCGAAATCGCTAGTATTTTCTTATTTTGTATGTACAAATATAAATCTGAATTTGAATATGGATATTAATGTATCTTCATATTTAGTTTTTTTCTTTTTTTTTTACTTATGTTGCTTTCTTATTTTTTAAATAAAGAAAATTATTTTATTTACCAAGTCCAATATTATTCAAAATTTAGAAAAAAAAAGGTCAAAATTGCTTTAACACTGTAAAAGAAAATTATAATCATTCAAACTTTTAGTCTTGTATACATAGGAAAAGTATAGAAAAACTTAAGGTAGTTGTTTCGCGACAATACTAGCAAATAGTTAATGCTAGAGTATATAGAACAGACAATAAGGATTCATAAGCCCAAAACTTTTTGGTGTTTATATACCGATTCTAGCCAATCCCGTGCTCGTTTGACAAATCTGCCACCATTGTAAGAGATTGAATATTTTAATATTAAAATAAATACATTTTAAAAGTTGAAAGATTTCTATAAAAATCGTTTATTTTTTAACAAATGTGATCAAAAATTAAAAATCTATCGCATTCGCGCTTTATACATCTTACGCTGGTTAAATAAATGCGCTGTTGCCAAATTGTTTTTAGTGTAAATTTTTCTATACATTTTTCATTATTTATTCAGTATTATCTCAGAAACTATGTTGTAACTATGAATCAAAATTGTCTTAAAATATGTGTTGGTTTAGTTTTTTTATAAAAATAGTAAGAAGGGTTTCTTAATTATAATTAAATATGTATGTAAACTTTCCGATATAATGTATAAGAGTCTGAAAAACTATCTTTGGAATTTAATATCTCCTGACTATATTGTTCATAAATTTCGTTTTGCCACCAAATTGATGCAGAAGTATTTAAATAATAATCTGTCTAAATTTCAAAAAATCCCTAACAAGGCGGAACAACTACCTTAAAACAATAATTCCAGATAAAGTAAAATCAAATTCATTAGAAGTTCGAGTTTTATTATACTTTTTTATGTTCATAACTATATTTCATTTTTAGAACCTATCCAAGCGATCTAAGACCTCCTTTAGAGATTAATCAACTCGATCATTTTGCTTATCGCTTCTAATTGTCGTTTTGATACTTTCTAGACTGCTATTTCTATTTAGCAAACTTTTGATTTAGTAGAATATTTTTGTAATTTACTGGTCTTTATCAAAGTAGATTCGAATTTGATTTGTATATTTGTATTTAACCATTAAGATATCAGTTGTGATCAAATCTTTTATTAAAATATTCAAACAGAATATTTATTGTTAAAAAATATCTTGGTCTTTAAGTATTGTTAAAAGAAAAGAACTTGTTCATTTTAAGAATATATAGTTTGAAAAGCCAATAAGTTATTTGAAAATTATTATTCTCATCTAGGTATGAAAAGATCCTTGACTGCCGTCTTCATCGAAGTCTTCATTAAAAAAAAAAAAAAAAAAAAACTTGATTTCTTTTTCTTTTTACTTGTTGCGTTTGATCTTGTTTTGTTCAATTTGATTGCTCTCTAATTTTGGTTGATTTCCTCTTAATTAAAACTACAAATTCGAATTTAAAAAGAAAAGAAATAATTTTTTTAAGGTCTCTGAGGTATATCTTGGTTTGAAGAATATCTATTTGGCTATGGTGTTCATAAATTTTTTGTTGAAATCTCTATACAAAAGAAAGTATTTATGTGAATTTTTCAGTGGAATTTGTAATTATTTCCGATATTAGTAATTATCATTGGAATGTTGTCATTTTTATAATAATTATCGAGGTAGTTTTGTAAATATTTGAATTGTTTAGTCTTCAGTACAACTAAATATGCCGAATTTTCCGATGGATTCAAATTTTTAAAAGGTGTTAAATATTAAAAAAAATATTTTTAGGCCCACAAAATGGATGCAACTTGGTCATTCATTTTTTTATTTTCTGATTCTTTGGTGGCTTCTCTAAAATGGCTTTGAATTGATTAAAATTATACAATTTCTAATCTAGTTGTTGATAATAGCGTTTTCCGTTGGGCATTTCATTGCAAATTTTCCTGCACTCTGTGCGTCGGTTGCCATGGAAATCTAAATAAGCAATTCTAAACTTTTAGGGGCGATGACGTCAGCATCCTCGTTCAGAATGCACTGGAGTCGAACAGAAAACGCTAAGTTTTGTTAGTACAATGATAATTACAAATCGAAAAGATGTATATTGATCAAAACTAATTTTTTCAAAGATATGTTCACATCTATACACAAGACATTTCGAACCATAATTATAAGCTTGTTTATCAGTGATTGAATTCATTTTTTGATATCAATTAGCGATGCTTCGGTACACTTTGTTATTGTTATCCAAAAGATTTCAAATCTTGTGATTCTTGTCGAAATTTTTCAGCTTTTAATCACTGATGCTTTAACTGGATTAATTACATTTTTCTTTCTCTTTACAGCACAATGTTGGACTAACTTTTATAATTCTTATTTTATATAATAATAATTTTTTTGCTATTGCCGAACCATTCGCATTGGTTTAGTTTGCAAACCACTGAATATAATTGGGGGAATAGGGAATAATCTGAACTTCAAACTTTTATTCAACCCCTATACTTATCATGGGAGTCCACAGAGGAAAACTAAATGATTCTATTTATTGAGAAGAACCAAAAAAAGGAATGCATTAATAAAGATAAATCAAAGAGGTTCTCTGCTTGATGCAAATAAACATAGAGACATCTTCTATTATAAAGCGCTTATACTGTCCGTCGCGAGCCACTCATTTAAAACCCACGAATGTTAGGTTCAAAAAATCAAGAAGCCCGCCTTCCCAGCTGGTATATATATATGCCATAGAGCAAATACTGTATATAACAATACAGGACAGCCTGTCAAAAATATGGTACCCTGAAAACAGCACACTCTAACGAGAAAAAAGTAAACTACATAAAGCGCATAATATTAAAATGCGTAAATTATTTAAAATCGATCTTATTAAATCATATATAACATTAAACGGACACAATATATATTTTTTCCATGACGCTTAAGTTTTTTTTTTAATTTTTCCGGTAGCCGAAAGTCGGATTTGACTGCAAGATTTCCATTTTGCTCGCATGGTGGCGCTCAAATTCATGAGACCAAAAAACGGTTTGCTTTTCTATTGTATTTTGACAGACTGTCCTGTATTGGTATATACAGTATTTGCATAGAGTAATATAGAGTGGAAGGCTCCATAAGGAACCAATGTATTTCAGCGTATACGAGTTACAGAGCTCTCTGGCGAAACCATTGGGCAATAAAATGGCGGATAAGAATTAAAGAGTTTTCGACCTGCAGTCGCTAGAGAGCGCTTTTTCGATATACGGTAGGCTTCCACTATATTACTTTATGATATATACTATATGTTTATTTGCATCAAGCAGAGGACAATCTCTTTGATTTCTCTTTATGAATGAAACAACTACTGCTACTCTAGGCAAAACAAAATCTTTTTCAAATTATTTATCTACAGGCATTATACTCCCCCCTCCAGGAAATTTACCATAAGCAAAAGATGGCCATTATACTTAAATGTCTTTTGTTTATTTTATTACTTTCCAAAATTTTTAGTAACACTTATTCGACACATATAGATGGCGATTTGATTTTCTTAAACTCAATTCAAGTAACAATTATCAAAAATAATTCTTAACCAACTTAACAATTCACCTGTATTTACAATATTTAGATACAAAATATATAAATTATCTTTTAGCTTTATTAACAAAAAATTTAAAAAGGAAAACAAATTTTTCACCTTTTTCATGATTTCTCTCATAAAAAATTTTCTTTTGAAACTAATTTATTTTTAATTTTAATTACTATTATGAAACAAATAAACACTTTTATACAATTATTTTGTTTTGTTTTTTTATATTTTAAACACCACCATGGAAATTCTTTCAGGTGGAACACTCGATGGTGAAATTGTAAAATTTGTTAAAATTTATATATAAAAATAATATTTTATAGAGTATAAATATATACATAATTGAAAACGGTTTTAGAATTGTAAATTAACAAATTTTCAAATTTCATCAGGAGTAATCCAATCCGAAAGAAATTTTCAGTTCATCAACCAGATCACCACATTCATTATTATTTATTAATTGTACATATTCTATAATTATTCTTATCAAGTTATAAGCCTTTAAACCTAAGTTTGCTGATTTGATTAAGAAATATTTGGTCAGTTCCTACCGGGAAATTTTTAACAAACCCTTAATAAATAAATAAATAAATAAAGAACAAATAACAAAAGACTGGTATAAAGATGAGCAAAAAGAAAGAACAAAGAAGAAGTTACTCTATTTTGCTATTTGGAAAGTAAAATAATTTGGCATATAAGAAGTCAAAAAGAAATTTAGTCTAGAATCGCTCAAGCTTAATTGCATTAAGGTAGTTCTTGAACAAATGCAAAAATTCAAGAAGTCTTTAAAACTTGGAATATAAGTCATTAAAAGGATAATACACATACTGTTAAAATTTGAAGACGATTTACCACACCAATCATGAAATAATTGCAAATAAAAATGACATTTTTTACATAAGGTAGATAGGGAAAGGGTGGGGTATGATCATTATTTTATTTTATTTTCATTGAAGGACTTTCACCATCTTGATGAAAAACTATTATTTGTTAGAATAATATATTCGGAGTACCTAAATTAAAAAAAATAGAAATTATTTACCACGTAGTTTTTGATAAAAAACAAAAAAAACATATTTGGGCGATTATTTTTAGTGGAGGGGATATAAGCACAATGGCTTGGAAACGATCCGGCAAGTATGTGTGTATCCATATAGAGATTTCGTAGTGTGAGTGCTACAGTCACGTTAAAAAAACATAACCTAAAATTTTAGTTTCGTTCATATTTATAGAGTGGTTACGAGGCTAAAACTTTTTATGTGGATTGTCGAGAAAGAGCCTCGTTAAGTTCGAAAAAAAAATATATTTGATCCTCTTCAATAATCCTAGACAATTGAAGATGTTGCTGAAGACATCTGTATGGACCATCACGCGTTCTCTTATTTCCAAGATACAAGGGTCCACCGCAGACTACCGAGGTTGTACCTTTTTGGTCCAACTCTTATATCAGTATCATTAAAAAAGAAAAATATATTAAACTCTGATGAAAGGAGAAACAAGGAGGAAACTTAACGGCTGAATGTCATTCTATAGGAAAATGTTGAAAATTAAAATAAACTGCAACGGATCGTTGCTAAACTTTATCCAAATTCATTTGAAATATTAATATGTTTGTTCCTTTATTATTAATCAGATATCACTTGCAATTTGTAGTTCATATTGACATTAATTCAAAAATAATTCTCATTTAATAGTCGAGGAATAACCATTCTACAGTGGATTTTTGACATTTCGGTTATTATTGTAACCATTGCTGAAGAGATGGAGGAATCGACTTAAAATCAAAAATAGCTATCGATTCTCATCTAATACTTGAGGAATAACAATTCTACATTAGCTTGAGTTGTTTACCAAAAAAGAATTTAGTCTTTTTGATTTTAAGTCTATTCTTCCACGTTTTCAGTAGAGGTTGCCATTAATAGTCAAAACATCAAAAATGGAATGCAATAAGGTTATTCCTCTAGTATTAGATAAGAATCGATCGTTATTTTTGATTTTAAGTCGATTCCTCTATGTCTCAGCAATGGTTACCAATAAAAACCGAAACGTCAAAAATCCAATATAGAATGGTTATTCCTCAAGTACTAGTTGAGAATCAATCGCTATTTTTGGTTTAAAGTCGATTCCTCTGTGTCTTCAGCAATGGTTACCAATAAAAACCGAAACGTCAAAAATCCAATATAGAATGGTTATTCCTCAAGTATTAGATGAGAATCAATCGCTATTTTTGGCTTAAAGTCGATTCCTCTGTCTTCAGCAAAGGTAAGGGATAAGAAAACAACGCAGTTGCTATGGTTACTTATAAAATTTCCTCCCAAATTTTTATCATTTCACAGAGAGAAGCCTATCCATTCTTATTTAAGCAAGGCTAAATGAGCTATATTAAAACGTTCAAGTGAATAAATTTTAAAGAATTTAAAAAATTAAAAAAGCACTATCTTACTTTCGAGTAAAGTACTTTAAAATATAATTTTACTAAAAACTTTATTTAACCTTTTTTGTGGTCCTCAAGGTACTTAATTAGGATATTAAATTTCATCAAAATTGGTTAAGTCATTTTCAAGATATTTAGAAAAAACTAAAAAAGTACTGAAATAAAGTACTAATGTTTGTGGGCCGATATGTACCAAAAACTAATCAGCGCTTCATTTTGTTAAAAGAATGCTAGGTTTTCAATTTCATTTCAATCGGTGCAACGGTGTGGAAAAAATCGTGGGCCAAAAAAACGATAACATACATACATCCATCCATCCGCACGCACTAAATGAAAAAATCGCACTTTTTGGCCTCTCGACGAGACCCCTTGTAATTTTTGGCAAAACCGTCACGTGCTAAAATTCAACCTAATTGAATACTACAATTTGTGACATTAATTGAATCCATGGGTTCCGTAGTCTTTACCTGAGGACCCTTTGAAGCCACGCTTGCCCCGAGAGCGATTACAATACTTTACCCATGCTTTGCATTGGATAAAGTAAAAATGGATGATTAGAATTAGAAATCAAGAAGTTGTCGTTAGGTTTGGAGAAAAGTCAACTTTAGGTAGGATAATAAGGGGCATGTTAAGGCGCCGAATATTCGGCTGAGGAATATATTAAAGAAAGAACTACCAAAGAAGTGTCGCAAATGACCATAGTAGTCGACGCGCCGATAAACAAATAATAATAATAACTACCAAAGAAATTGTGAACAATTATATTTGAATATTTTTCTTGCTTCAAGAGTGAGCCTTAAAAAAATTAGCTTGAGAGCGAATTAAGTAGTTAGTATCTATCTTAAGACTCATTACCACTCCGCAGTGCGTATAGGGGAAAAGTATTATAATCATTTTGGTCGAATTGGTGTTTTTCAAAATATTTCAAAAAGAAAAAAAACAATGAAATAAATGATATTAATAAAAAAAACACACATTAAGGCTATTATAATAAATAAAATTTAGTAAAATCAACACAGGACAGAATACAATGGAGGCAAAACTACAAGACTCAACTACACATGCCTTACACCTAACGGTAGAAAAGGCTTAGGACTAGGTAAAGTAAAATCGAGCTAAGACACCATCAGAAAAGAAAGACAAAAAAAGCTTATTTTTATAGGTAGATAGTGAACATTAAAATTTTCTTTTATTAACAGATAATTATGTTGATATCATTGGCAGATTCTAATCCCACATAAGCACTGTTAAATTAAAGGAAGCAAGAAGGAGAAGTCTTCCAAAACGTTGGTTTTTAAGATAATGAAAATGATATTCCAATAAAAAAAACAATTTTATTCAGTATTTGTACTTTTGGTTATGCTTGGGTTGTAATTCCATCAATTATATTATATTATTATTATACCTAATTGCATATATTTATTTGTATAGTAGTACAAAAATTATATAAATATATGAGGGCTTGGGTGTAATATAAAATAAACTCATATAGAGAAAGAGGTTGTCCTCTGCTTGATGCAAATAAACACGCACATATATATATATATATATACCGGGTGAGTTTTTTATCTTGAGATAGTCTTATAACTCAAAAACAGTGCATTTTATGAAAAAATGTTTCAAATAGAAGTTTATTTATATCAGGGGGAAACTAAACTACACTATTTTTTTTTTTTTTTTTTTTAATGCAATCTGAATGCAAGAAGGGGTGCACCAGTAAAGATGCAGCCCCTATGGATCTCGAAAGACCCTTGCATTACCGAAGAGAAGAGAAAGTTGATTAAGTGAGAGGGTGTAGACGTAGGTGTCTATGCACTCCGGTTTTGAAGGTTTGAAGATTATAGGTGCTGGGAAAGATAGAGGCTGGGAGAGAGTTCCAGTTCCTTGAAGTCATGGGGATATATGTATTGGCGAATGAAGTGGTCCGGCACTTTTCTAGTTTGACCGCGAGAGAGTGTTGGGAGTCGGCAAAACGTGTGCTGCGTGCAAAGCATGCTTTGGGGGGAATTATTGATTTTATCTCATCAGAGCACCTGCCGTGATAGTATCTATAGAAAAGGGAAAGGGCAGAGACATTTCTTCGATGAGCCAGCGAGTCGAGGGAGTCGGTGAGGGTAGAATCGTCAATTAGCCTGACGGCTCGTTTCTGAATTGCATCCAGGGTAGCAAGAGAGTATTTTGAGGCCCCTCTCCACAGATGAGAGCTGTATTCGAGACAGGGGCGGATTTGGGCCTTGTAGATGGTGAGAAGTTGTGGGGGTTTGTAAAATCGCTTGGACCTGAATAAGAAGCCAATCTTCCTTGCTGCAGATTTCGCCACAGAGGAGATGTGTTCATTCCAAGACAGGTCAGATGCGACAGAGACGCCAAGCATGGATAGGCTGTCACACATTTTTAGGGTATTCGAATCGAAGTGAATATCAGGGAAATCTACTAATAAAACTATTATTGTTTGGCGAACTAGAACAAGCTTTCAAGGGTTTTTCGAGGTCAAGCTCTGTTTTTTAAATGTTTTAAATGTTTCTGTACATATTCTTAATCTAGTCTTAACTAGAAAAAAACTGAACAACTTTTATTAAAACTATTTTTTATGATATCAAAAGAAAAATTATTAAATCAATTAGATCTCAAAAAAAATTAAATAAATAATTTAATAATTTTGCCACACTTTTCTGAGACACTCCAGAGTGTATGAGTGCAGCAAGTCTTCTGAATGAATTCCAATTTCGTTATTTTGGCCCCGAGGGGTGAACCGCGACCTAAAATCCTGTACACCTACTTCCACTTCCCCTTTCATTTCCAACTAGAAGACAATAGATGACAATAGATTATCTAATGAATTCCTAAGTAATTCCAAAGACGGTCTACATCTAATTCCAATCGCGGTTCACTCCTCGTTTTGGCCTTTTAAGTTTCTTCGTAGCCTTTACATTTCCTATTTTTTTTTTTTTTAATAGATTTACAACACGATAAAATGAAGCTCCTGAGGGCAAAATTATTAAATTATTTATTTAATAATTAAATATTTGATAATTAAGTTGAATGATTGTTAAAAATAATTATTAGGATTTTTTTGAGATCCAATTGATTTAATATTTCTTTTTATTTGATGTCGTATAAAAAATAGTTCTAATGAAAGTTGTTCAGTTTTTTTTTCTAGATTAAAAATATGTACAGAAACATATAGGTTTCCATTCAAAAAACAGAACTTGACCTCGAAATACCCTTGAAAGCTTGTTAAAGGTCTACAAACAATAGCGTAGTTTAGTTCCCCCCTGATATAAATAAACTTTGTTTGAAACTTTTTTCATATAATGCACTGTTTTTGAGTTGTAAGACAGTCTCAAGATAAAAAAAATCACCCGGTATATATGTTTATGTTTATTTGAATCAAGCAGAGGACAACCTCTTTGTTTCCTAGTTTTTAAGGAATTTGGTGTTGGTACTTGGTGAAACATTTTTTAAAATTATTGGATAAAAATACTTGCTAGGTTTCACATTAAGATATAAAAAAAAAAAAAAATTTTTACCAAAGTAAAACCAAAATCATGATTGTCGACCGTGCTAATGACAATATGCCTAGCATCAGGAAAATCGGGGATTACAATGTGGTTGACCATTTCATATATCTCGGGTCCATGATAACGAACAAAGGCGGCTGTGATGCTGAGATAAACAGGCGCATACAGATGGGGAGATCAGTAATGACGAAGCTAAAAAATATGGCAAGATAACAGCTTAACCACTAATACAAAAAAAATTTAGTCGAATCGCTGGTTTTCCCTGTCATGCTATACGCATCAGAAACATGGACAGTGAAGCAGGTCAACCGCAGAAAAATAGATGCCTTCGAGCTATGGTGTTGGAGGAGGATGCTACGAGTCCCCTGGACAGCGCGACGAACAAATATCTCGATTCTTGGTGAAGTCAGGGCTGATCAGCGGCTGTCGAGTATCGTGCTCACAAGGGTCATGAGATATTTTGGACATCTTACCCGTGCCAATGATGGATTTGAACGAATCGTGATCCAAGGAAAAGTGGAGGGTTCACGAAGACGAGGCAGGTCACCGGCCAGATGGACCGATCAGATAGGTGTAGGTGTTGGCGCTGGTCTCCGGAAGGCTACTGTGGAGGCTCGCGATCGCTCTAGATGGAGAAGGGTGCTCCACAAAATAAAAATTGTGGGAGCATGGAGTTAATTAAGTCCACGCAACTTCTGATAAGAAGAAGGCGACTACGAAGAAGAAGAGAACCTAGCAAGTATTTTTATCCAATAACTCTTTGTTTCCCTTTATGAATCAACAACTCTGCTACTCTCGGCTAAATAATAACTTTTCAAATAAAATTAACTGTTGTGCTTAACTTTTTTGTTGAGAAAATCTCGTTTGGAATTCGGAAAATTTTATTTATAAAGATTCATAAATCCCTCTTTTTTTTGACATTTGATTTGCAGACCATCAGAGCCGGCAGAGTGCGTTTCATGATTTTTAATATCAAAACATTTGAAAATGTTCATTTATTCTTAAAAAATTATCCTATTTAATTGATTCAGTCATTTATTTATTTTTTCCAGATTTATAAAAAAATCTTATCTATTATAAAAAATGGCTGATTTATTATTATCTGAAGCTGAAAAAACATACATTACACATGGAGTACAGGTTATCATTTTTCTTTTTTGTATTTATTTTGTATAATATTAAATTTAAAAACAATAAATTAGCTGACTAAAATGTAGTCTTTGGTGAGATCCGGTTCGGTTCTATCTAGATCTTGGTTCGATTAAATAAAAAAAACAAATAGGCAAGCCGCCTGGCTCCCAAAAATTTTGACTTGAACTTTTTACAGGTTCGGTTCTATAATATACATTTAGGTTTGATTAGATAAAAAAATTGGTTCTATTAAGTGGATATCGATGAGGCAGTCCAAAAAAGAAGAAGTTAATTTACCCTATCTTTTTATTCATAAAACCGACGTTTCGGAGGCTATTCCTCCTTCTTCAGGGTTTTGAAAAGTCAGTGAAAGAAATCCAATGCGGCATTCACCTGGATTTCCTTCACTGACTTTTCAAAACCCTGAAGAATAAGGGAATAGCCTCCGAAACGTCGGTTTTATGAATAAAAAGATAGTGTAAATTAACTTCTTTTTTGGACTGCCTCATCGATATCCACTTAATTCACTTATCAATCCGTCTCCAAAAATTAATCCAATCTTAACTGGTTCTATGATTCCCTGCTACTTCACAGTCATCTTCCGAAAAGACTGCTAAGTCTTCTAATTTCAATATTTCTTTGTCATGTCTCATAACACTTAGGGCCGGTTGTATGTCGCAAAGTAAATGCTTTTTACCACTAACCAAGGGTAGATGGTAAATGGAGGGGCTGGGATGGCCAATCAGATAACAGGAACTTTCAGTGTTCTGTTATCTGATTGGCCATCCCAGTGTCTCCATTTACCATCTACCCTTGGTTAGTGGTAAAAAGCATTTACTTTGCGACATACAACCGGCCCTAAATGTTGATCGTGTATTTAGACACATGTCACTCTGATGGTCAGATGAACAGATTATAGATATGTCCCCTTTTGTGTTGCAAGAAGCATCGTTATCCTATAAACTCAGACACCATCTACAGTTGGGATTTTTACAGCCTTACCAGTAGTGCTGTGTACTTCCACCTCTCATTAGAATTGATTGGAAAGACCTTAAGATATTGGGATTTGCCCATCTTAAGGCTTCCATACCCACTTAAACTTGTTGTCCAACCAGGTTCCGCCCAAAATTATCAAGATGATATTGATATTCATCAACCTGGTTGTTCAACTTCGGTTTGGTCTCTCTACCTGCCCATACACTGTTCAACTTGAACCTCAATACAACCAAGTTGGACAACAAGTTGAAGTATGAATGGGGGGCTTTACCTAGAAACTTACTCCTTAAGTCAGTGTTTCTCAAACTTTTTTAAAGTGGGCACCACCAGTCCTAACAGTTCTTACCTTACACCGAGGGGTGAACCGCGATTGGAATTAGGTGTACACCGTCTTTGGAATTACTTTGGAATTCAGTAGATAATCTATTGTCTTTTTTACTTGGAAATGAAAGTGGAAGTGGAAGTAGGTGTACACAATTTTAGGTCGTCCTCGCCTTACACTAAAGCAAATTTATCATATTTTAATTTCATTATACTGTTATACTGGTGGAAAGATGGTTAGAATCAGCACGCCATAGTATTTTAAATCCCTATTTTGTTAATGAGAGTAGAGTGGGCAGTCGGTAGACGGGTAGGGTAATAAATTTCATAAAATGTCAATACTGAAAGAAAAAGTGACAGAAGATTGCAATGTGTAATTTATAAATTCATGATGTGATTACGCAATTCATTTTAATTTCATTTTTTCTCCTGTCTTTTTGAAGGACCACAAGGGTAGACCTCGAGAATCAATTCTGGTCCGCGAACCATAGTTTGAAAAACGCTGCATTAAGACTAACTATGTTATATGGTTTTGCCACTATAGGCAGAAGCTGGCCAATATAACAAGAAATAAAATTATTAGCTCTTCATAAATCATATAAATGATATTTACTCTCTCATAATTATTTGCAATCTCTATTATAATTCAATATACAAGCTCAAATTGCCGATGGTACCAGATTTAAAATGTTAAAGAAATCACAAGAGATTTTCTGTTTTCTTTAAAGCCTGGTTCATACTTTTTTTTTACTTAGGGAAAGTGGTGTAGGTTTTAGGTGAAACATGAAATTAATTATTAAAGTAAAGGGTGTGTAGTTTCACAGTGAATAAAATAAAACTCAAAGAGGTTTATACAAACTCAATATATTTCGGATTATTAGTCCATCATCAGGAGTTTACAGATTAAAAAAGTTTTTATCACCAAGTAGATGGAGTAATAATCCGAAATATATTGAGTTTGTATAAACCTCTGAGTTTTATTTCATTCACTGTGAAACTACACTCCCTACCTAGTACACACATCTAGCGACAAAATTGCGGGACATTTTTCTCGAAAAAACTAGAAAATGGCATGGGTTTCAAAAACTTTTTAAAGATGACCCCTGCATAATTCGAAAACCTTTTGCAGATGGTTGGAGCAAACATTTCAAAGAAAGCACTATATTTAGAGAAACCATCCCAGCCTCAGTCAGGCTAGCAATCACTCTCCGTCTTTTGACATCCATAGGGGCTGCATTTTATTAGGGAGGCGGTCAAGTAGATAATGACTTGGAACACGATATATAAGTCTTACGTCGCAGGTTTCCAACACAAACGGGTAACATGATACAATAATATAATATCTGATAGAACAAAAGCAAAAGGGTTTCGAAATTGGGAGGGATCATTCTTAGAAAATTTCCGAAACCCATGCCATCTTCTAGTTTTAATTTTTCGAAAAGAATGTCGCTATATCTGTACTAGGCTTTATATCCATAACAGTTCATTTGTATATATATATATATATATAGCTGTTTTACTGGCTTCCTATCATCCCCTGGGAAAATTCCCGTGGACGTTCGTGAAAACACTCAAACCATGCTTTATAGCTTTCGGCCTGATTTTAAGTCGGTGCTTACTGATAAAGGTCTTTAAATCAGCCCGAAAGCTATAAGCATGGTTTTAATGTTTTGAGTCATTTGTCCTCAAGCCATTATACAACACTTAAACCATGCTCATAGCTTTCGGCCTGATTTTAAGGCCGTGTTACTGATAAAGGTCTTTAAATCAGCCCGAAATCTATAAGCATAGTTTTTGAGTGATTTTCCTCAAGCCATTATACGCCCCCATATATATATAAGAAGAAGGATGTTATATTCCCTGAATTAATTTAATTCTTCAAATCTCATTAGGTATATTGATTGGAATAACAAATCTCTATTTTTAGGACAATTTTCGAGCCGATGGCCGTTCAAGATTTGATTATCGACCAATGGAAATAGAATGCGATGTAGTAATTCATGCAAATGGATCTGCTCGTTTAAGACTAGCCAATACAGATATTTTAGTAGCAGTGAAAGCTGAAATTGGCACACCTAGTATAGATAAACCTTCAGAAGGCCGACTTGAATTCTTTGTTGATTGGTTTGTATTATCTTCATATTTATTAAATATTTATAATAATCGCCTATGTCAATTTAAACTTGAGTTTATTATTTCTATTAGTTTTAAATTGGAGGATAAAGTGAACACAATGGATTTTTGAAGGAAAGAGGTGCTGGGCTGCAGTGACAATGAAAAGAACAAATTCCGAATAAAACAATTTATTGGGGCGACATTTTTAATCTTTAAAAAAACCGACGTTTCAAAAGGACTTTCATCCTCCCTTAAAAGAGTCATTGAAGAAAGATTGTTACCCTCTTGTCTCTTTTAAGGTAGTTGTTTCGCGACAGTACTAGCAAAAAGTTAATGCTAGAGTATATAGAACAGACGATAAGGATTCATAATTCATAAGCCCAAAATTTTTTGCTGTTTATGTACCACTACTAGCCAATCCTGTGCTCGTTTGACAAATCTTGCAACACTGTCCGAGCTTGTATATATTTTATCATAGAAATGTCAGATAAAGTACATTATAAAGGAAGATTTATATAACAAAAAGTTCTTAATAAGCGATTGAAAGCTATTGCGACAATGGCTGAAGAGAAAATACATCAAAAAAGTACTAAAGTTAACCCACTTTTTAGGTTAAATAAATGCTTTGTTGCCAGCTTGTTTTTTGTGTAAATTTTTCATTATACATTTTTCATTATTTATTCATTATTATCTCAGAAACTCTGTTGTAACTATGAATTAAAATTGTCTTAAAATATGTATTGGTTATTGTTTAATGTTAGTTTAGTTTTTCATAAGAATGTTAAGAAGATTTTCTTAATTATAATTAAATATGTATGTAAACTTGCCGATATCCTGTATAGTGCAATGTATAAGAGTCTGAAAAACTCTATCTTTGGAATATAATATCTCCGGAACTATATTGTTCATAAATTTCGTTTTGCCACCAATCGATGTAGAAGTATTTAAATAATAATCTGTCTAAATTTCAAAAAAAATCCTAAGAAAACCCATATGGTGAAACAACTACCTTAATATTGATAGTTTAGGGAAAGCGGTGTTGGTTTATAGTGAAACATATTAAACAAAGGAATTATTATTTAACGGGTTACTAGTGGTGTTTCACAATAGAGGAAATAAAATTAAAAAATTAAAAGAATCTTTAAATTATTTTGGAGATTTTTTATTTATCTCTATACATATTTCGGGCTATGAACCCTTCATCAGGAGGTTAAACAGAACACTGAATATAAAAATTTCACATTGTATCGATGTTATTATAGTACAGGGCGAGTGGAGGTGTAGCCAATGGGAGTTGAAAGAATTGAGTGGTTGAATTTAAAGGTATGTGGAAGGTAGAAAACGGGTTATTGAACGAATTGTCTGGACAAGGTCTACCTTAATATTGCCTATTTGATTATATAGATTCTTAAGAGACAAGAAGCTTACAACTTCTTCCATTGGCGCTTTTAAACTCTTAGGAAGATCTCCGAACGCCGATTTTTAAATTGATGAAAATGACTTTCCAATAAATTGTTTTATTTGAAATTTGTTCTTTTCTTTTTCCTTGGGTTCTCTTCATCAAATCTTCATTGATATCTAGTCACGCGTCTCCAAGAAAACCTAATATAAAATGAAAAAACTTTTTCCAAGACACTCGGCAAATTTTGGTGTTTAGCCAATATTTTTATCAACCAAAGGTTTCAGCTAAAACAGGAAACTTATTAATACGAACTTTACTACCTAATTTCAGTTTATAAACTAGTGCCTGGAGCAACGAGCGATGCTCGGTAACTTTTTGCCTCTAAATAGCTTAATAATTCATGATACTTGATAAGTACATCAATTTTAAAAATAATCCTTAGTTCGGTTTTTGAGAAAATCAAAAAAAAACGAAAAATCTTTCATGTAAATGTCAACTTCCGGTACTTCTATTTTAGCCAAAATCTTGTGGTACTTCTTGTAGCCTCTAGATAGCTTAAGTTTCAAATTTCAAGGCTCTTCGTTTACCGAAGACGAGATATGAACGATTAAAATATTTATGACTAATTTACACCCCTTCCTTTATTTCAATCGGATTAAAATTTATACACGACTACTAACTCTAAGAGATTTGATAAGTTCACCAATTTTTAGTGAAATCGTTAGAGCCGTTTTCGAGAAACCGATTCTAAATATATATATATCAATATATACAAGAATTGCTCGTTTAATATAATAAGATAAGATAATAATATAATTTAATTTAATTTTTTTTCTGAATTTTTCGCTCGGCATCTTCTGAGGCTAGAAGACCTAAAATGTAACCACTTATTCAATTTGAAATACGAACATTTTTTCACTAAGAATTAAAAACTTTCTAAAATCTTTCTTTCTTAAAAAATTATGGGTATCGGAACTACACACACATACACACTAAATTCATGCTTGGAAATTTTACCCCCACGTTTCAGACATTTTTAAATATTAAAAAAAAAATTTGACAATTTTTAACTAATTTCAATATTCATAAACTTGCCCTCCAATCCGGTACATTGTTACAGGCAGATGACAGCACCCTACATAACGCCCCTGCATCGCATAAAAACCGTGCAGACATTGCCTCTTCAATTAATTTAGACTTTGTGCAAACTTAAAAACTGGGGATCCCAAAAACTTAGTTAACTTCAGTGCAGGGAAAACTCAGTGTTGCCTTATTTCTAGGCGCGTCGACAGAAACCTCCCAAACATATCATTCGACTCAAACTCACTAGAATTCAGGGATAAAATTTCAATGCTAGGCGTAACTCTAGGGTCTGACCTTTCATGGAATGACCATATCTCAACCACTGCTAAAGCTGCAGCGCGCAAGCTTGGTCTCCTATTTAGGTCTAGACGCTGTTATACTCCCAGTCAACTTCTTATGCTGTATAAGGCTCAAATTCGTCCCTGTCTCGAATATGGCTCTCATCTGTGGAGGGGTGCATCCAAGCATTCTCTTGCTACACTGGATGCAATTCAGAAGCGAGCAATTAAACTAATAGGAGACCCGGCTCTAACCAACTCACTCGACTCCCTGGCTCACCGAAGAACCGTTTCTTCCCTTTCCCTGTACTACAGATACTATCACGGTGTCTGTTCAGTCGAGCTGAAATCTCTTATCCCCCCTAATGCCCTCTTTACGAGAAACACGCGGTTTTCTAACGCTCAGCACCCCTTCGCTGTCAAATTGGATAAAAGTCGAACAAGCGCTTTCGCCAACTCTTTTATTCCTATGACCTCCAGAGACTGGAACTCGCTCCCTGCCACCATCTTTCCCGCGACTTATAACCTTAAGCTATTTAAGACCCGTATCCACAGATACCTTCGACCTCCGCCCAACCCATAAAATTCTTTCTTCTTCTTTTCACGATGGAGGGGCCAACCGAGGCCTTTAGGGGTTGCACCTTTTTGGTGTAACTCCTTCTCTCATCATTATCATTAAAAAAAAAAAAAAAAAAAAAAACTGAAGATAAAGGCAAAATTTTCAAACTATAATCTCAAACAAGTAAGATAATTAAATCAATAGATTAATCCACATTAAGCCGAAGACGTATTTTTTTATTTATTCTTAATTAAACAAATCTTATATTTTGGCCAAAAAAAGGTTTTTAATTTTGAAAATTATTGTTTTTCTCCAGTTCAGCAAATGCGACTCCAGTATTTGAAGGCAGAGGTGGTGAAGAACTTGCATCAGAACTAAGTTACACCCTTCTTAGAGCTTACAAACCACCAACATCCTTTGATTTAAAAACTTTATGTATTTTAAAAGGAAAAACCGTCTGGATACTTTGCATTGATATTCTGGTAATTTTTTTCTAATATATAATAATATAAACCTGAAATATTAGTATTAATAACTCACCTGTATAATTAAAACCTTGATAGATCGAGAGATTACAATATAAAACCCATTCATAGGAACGATTAAGTCATCAAAAATTTAATAAAATGTTTTTATTCAAAAAGGCAACATTCTTTTTAAATTACAAAATAAAAATAAAATGCAGACAGTTTACTTTTTTATTAAAAAATTGAATGAAAGTTTTTATGACTTAATCCTTCCAATGAATATTTTAATTCTCTTTTTATATTGAAAATTATTCCAATTTTTGTCAAATACATGTCCACTTAAACAATTTAAATTATGAATTTTAAATTTCTTGAACTTTATTTTGAGGAAGATATTGAATAAAACCGAAAGCAAATTTTTTAGTGTATTGACTAATTCCCTGAAAACCAGACTGAATATACAAAAGAAAGTGGACATTTCCTCTGCATTTATATAAATTGTTTACTTCTATTCAGAGATAGGCACAACATCGTTAATCCGTTAATCGTTAATTAACGAGTTAAAATATTACTTAACGATTTAACTTTTAAGTTAAACTAAAAAAATGTTAATGGTTGTTCAATTGAACTTCCATTAACTTTAGTCCGTTACACAGTCTGAAGAAAGGGCCAAAGGCCACAAATCTCTGGAAAACAAAGCTCAGAATTTGGCTCGACTCAAAAGTCAAAAGACTTTTACAGATGCTGCATTTCTAAGAGAACCGGTTTTAATAGAATTGTTTATTAAATATAACACTGCTATTCTGTCTAGCCCTGTAGTTGAACGCCTTTTTTCTACAGGAAAAGATGTTCATCATCGCTGTCGGATGACAATTTCAATATGCTAATGTTTATGAAGTGAAACATGCACTTAATGTAAAATGATGATCAATAACTGATTGCTGTTTTTTGCAATAGGTGCATATGTTTCTGTTTTCTTCCTAAAAGCATTAAATACTTAATTGAATTAAATTATTTGTTTTATTTACCTCTGTACCACTGTACCAAAGCCAAGCCTCATCTATCTTATTATATTAAACGAGAGCAATGTTTATATAGAGGCGACTGTGGGTCAGTGGGTAGAGTGCTGGGTCGCTGACTCGAAGATCGCTGGTTCGAGACCGAGTCTCGGCAGATAGATATTTGCAGTCGCCTCCTCTTGGAAAGTAATGGCAACCTACCAAGAGTATAATTGCCTAGTAACCTCTCCAAATTAGCCGTTCGGAACCGGCGTTAAAAAGTAGGTCCCGTATATCTGTGTAAAACAACTAAACACTCTCAGCACAGGTATATGTGGAGAGGAGCCGACACCTGTTTCGGGTATGGCACTCGAAGAAGAAGAAGAATGTTTATATATATATATATATATATATCTGGTCGGGTTCTCGAAAACTGCTCTAACGATTTGGATGAAATTCACGGGTTAGGAGGGTTTTGTGTTGGACATTCGATCTGTCACGGTCTCATCTTCGGCTAAATTGTTTTTGATGCGTTTTTTGTTAATTGAAACAATTATTCACAGGTGGTTGTCTCGATAAAAATGTGTATTTACATTTTTATTCAATTTCCTTTTAATAAATAATTCGTTTTTTAATTTTATATCCCACAATAAGATGTGGGGGTGCGGTGGTGGAGGGTTACGGGGGCGAAGGAAGTGGTTGCGGGGTGGGGTGGATGTGGGGTGGAGGGGTGCAGGAGGTAGGGTGAAGTGGTGGTGGTCCGGGGGGCGAAGGTGGGGGTTCGGGGATTAATATATAGCTTTTAACCGAAGCAAAAAGTTACCGAGCATCGCTCGGTGGCTCCAGGTACTTATCTTTATATATAGGTAATGCTTAAACATCAGTACAACAACATTTAGGTGGTCAACTTTTAACGGATAACATTAACTTACGTTAAATTTGTGAAAAATCAACGCTTTAACGATTATCGAAGTTAACTTTTGAGTAGCTGATTAACGATTAACGAAGTTAACTGTGCCCAGCTCTGCCTCTAATATATAATTTGATATTATTAAGTATGACTTACTATATGTTGGACAGTTCAATATTAATTGAATGTTTAATTGAAACAGGATATTATTTAATTATTAACTTTTAAGGAGTTCGGTGTTGCTTCTGAAACATTTTAATATAATAGTAAAACTTGAGTAAGATACGATAGGTTCACAAAAAGAAATAAAACAAAATTGAGTTTTGAATTCGATATTTTCAGGGGTTAGCCCATCATCTGTTTTTCTTAGACTCCTGATGATGGGCTAACCCCCGAAATATATCAAATTCAAAACTCAATTTTGTTTTATTTCTTTTTTGTGAAACCTACCTCGTATCTTACTCAAGTTTTACTATTATATTATTTAATTCTTTCAACTTCCAAAGGTTAATTGTCCCACAATTGAATTAAATTTAATAATTCAATAAATTACTATATATTTATTCACTATCAGTTTAGGTCCCCCATTGGGTGACCATCTTCAATTATAAATATCTTTTTAGTTTTTAAAGATTGCCAATATAAATCTCATTCTTCATTTGTTTTCATAGATATTACACTCATACATAAACATTAATTCTTCTTAAATTTTTGTTTTTATCGAACTTAGTTCACTGCTAATTAATTCCTCTTCACACATTATTTAAGGTCTTGAATTTATTTTTACTTTCATATATATATATTCACTATATCATGTTATGCTATAGGATATAATGTGAAGTATTGCGATCGCCTGCCTGGTCCCTGACACTTTTTATTAAATATTAACACTAACCAAAAATGTCTTGTTTACAGATTCTTGAATGTGGGGGCAATCTTTTTGATGCTGTTTCTCTTGCGGTCAAAGCGGCTCTAAGGAATACCCGATTACCAGTAGTTAAAGTAGCAATCGAAGACGGTACCACAGTGGATCTACAATTATCTGATGATCCTTTTGATTGTACAAGGCTAAATACTTCCACAGCTCCGGTTTTAATTACGCTTTGCAAAGTAAATAATATAATATTCTTGATTGTATTACTAATCATAGAGTATACACACGTAAGACTAGTGCGATTCAACCACCCGCCTTCACTTGACTCAATTCCATGCCAACTCTTTCACTTTACTTACAGCTCTGCATGGTCATTTGCCAATGCATATATCTTCAGAAAACTAATTATGGAGGAGTATAATAATTTTGATTTTGAATATAACATAAAACCTTATTTTAGCTTGAACAATTTTAGATTTTATTTTTGTTTCCTCCCGTCACACGTGATTTTATTTCCCAAATAGCGGAATTCTTTAACTTCTTCTAAGTTCTCTGCTTATTTTTATACCCACCTTTCTCGTTTGTTCTTCCTTCGTACATACTAAATAAGGCCTTAGTCTAACTCTTATTTATTTTCATTTTGATCCATTCATAGCATCCTCTAATTCGTTCTTATTGCCTTCTAGAAGAGCACTGACCATGATAAGGTGACCACATTTTAACATTGGTGAAGCGGGACACCATTGACGGGTGACGGGGGGTCTTGTTTAAAAAAAATTTGGTCTAGACCAACGAAAATTTATTATCATGGAACGTAAAAATTGTATTGTAATTTTTTTTCAACGTGTATAAAATTTACAAATTTAATAAGTATAGTATTAAAATTTTTAAAATCCTTTATTCTTTCCATATTTTTCATTTGAGTGAATTTTGTTTAGTAGATTGCTGTCGTTGTTTAAAACGTCATGAAATTTATCGCAAGAACTTGTTAAATTATATTTTACACATACTATGGCTTTAAAAGTCTCAACACTTAATTGTGATTTACTAGATGTCCACACAAAAACGCGTTCTGTAGCAGCATTAGTTCCTGTAGTAAGGATAGAGCCTATTCCGCAATGTTTAATGCACTATTGTATGGAACATGGTTTTTTTCAAAATGATGAAATATTTCTAACCATTTGTTCTCTGTTGGGATTGCTGCTGATGCCCAAGATTTAACCTTTTCCTTATCAATTCGTACTCTTTCTAAATATCGGGACTTTCTTAAAACGCCGCGGGACAAATTGTTAAATATCGGAACTGTCCCGCCAAAAGCGGGACGTCTGGTCACCTTAGACCATGAGCACAGACATCGCTATCTTTTGTTCTTGAATTCCTGCATCTATTTTTTATTCTTAAATTTTTTGATAGCTTCTCTCTATAATTTAAATCATGGGTAACAGAATAAAAGAAAAAATAAGGATGTGTCATGATTATATTACTATGATAGTATTACTATAAGAAATAATACAATTTGTTTATAAAACACTCAGTAATAACGTTTATTAGAGCATAACTGATTTGGGAAAAGTAGAAAAAATTTAAAGAGAATGCAAAAATATATATTTTTGAAAATCTCGACAATGTTACAAATTGTCTTACAAGAAATTCTTTTTCATAAATATTCTTGTTCTATTTGAAGGTAATCTTTATCACCAAGAAAATGTGTGGTATTGTCATTATTTTCAAAAATATTTATATCTACTTCTTTTTTAATTTCTTAATTCATAATTTTTTTATTTTCAAACGCCTCCCAATCGATCACAAACCCAAAGGTCGAAAATAATTTCTTCTTTACCCCGGGGCGTAATCACAACGAGGCCGCATTGAAAGACAACTATAAATTAAATTAAATTATGATACGTAGAAAAGATTTTTACTTTACCCAAGTATTGTAATCGTGAATGAAAAAAGTGGTTTTTTCCTTCTTATTTTCGAAATAAAACGGCTGAAACTATTTTGATTAAAAAAACTGAGCGAAACCATGGCATTTTTCTCTACAAAAAAGCCCTAATAAGTGAACATCGTAAAAATTATATTTTTCGAGATAATAATTGTTTTGTCAAAATGTCTGGTTGTCTGTTATTCTGTGCGTTACCAAATTTTTGTGGACGAGCTAGCTCAAAAACATGTTTGAATATCGAAACCAAATTTCACACGTAGTTTTGATCCATTGAGATTAAGAGCTGATTAGATTTTGGTGCACATCGACCCAAATTTAAGGGGGGGGGGGGTTAAAATTAAAAATCTAGGTCGTTTGAGCAAACTCAACCAAATTTTATATACATAATCAGTGGACCCCCAGAAGTCTAAAAATGCAAAATCTAACGGCCCAAAATGTGTGGGGGGGGGGGGGGTGAAAAAATGAAAATCTAGGCCCTTGTACCAAACTCAACCAAATTAAGTGAGGGGCCAGGTTGTATGGTAAAGTCAAGTGGATGGCCACATCAGAACACGTCAATTTATTTATTTAATCTTTAATCTCTTCCTCATTCATTTTTGCAGCTCTGTAGTGGCCGGACTATTATTAAGGAGGCGTTTGAATATTATTAAACTATATTCAAACGCCTCCCAATCGATCACAGCGCACATGCGAAGATCCCGGGTTCTAATCCCGATTGATCCTTTTGTCTATAATAAAAAATATTTTCTTCTTTCCCTAATTTAATATTATTTTTTTATTTTTTATAAACCTTGCTTGGATTTCGCTGAAAAAATTTGGATTATTTATTTATACACACAAAATAGATAATTGAGTTATTGATTTTGAAAGTGACTTAAGTCCATTCATCTTGAAATCGGGATATTTAAAGGCTTGCATTTTAATTAATTTAAAAATATTGCTAACTGATAACAAGGTAGTATAATGTTTTTGTCTTTCTAAAAGTGTTTATTTAATTTACTTAACCAATCACTCTAATAATAAATTAACATGTTTTTTGTTGACCATAAATTAACTTAAAGCTACTTATAAAATAATTTTTTTAATTTTTTGAAAAACCTCTTGAAAAAAATATAATTCCCTTAAAATAAATAAAACAATACATAACATTTGTTAATCATAAGTTTCCTGTATTTGATTCGAATGCAGATGATTTTTGTCAAATATTAAGTGAAAATAATATCTGAATTTATATATTTCTAACTTGAAATAGTGAAGTTAATTTTCTCATTAATATATCAAAGAATAATTAACACATTAACGAGAATTGTTTTTGATAATCGATATATATATCTTGTTTAAAAAGCGCGATCAAAAATAATTCTCGTTAATGTATTAATTATTCTTTGATATATTAATGAGAAAATTAACTTCACTATTTCAAGTTAGAAATATATAAATTCGGATATTATTTTCACTTAATATTTGACCAAAATCATCTGCATTCGATTCGCGATCGAATCAATTACAGGCAACTTATGATTAATTAATGGCAAACACCTAACATACGTGTTAACAGATCGGGCGCTCTGGACTGGGAGATTGAATATATAACATCTCAGATTTCAAATTCATTTAGTGATCCATATCAGTGTTTGATATAAAAAGCGTCATGCGGGCCAATCGCTAAATGATGCTGGATTTCAGCCAAATGGATCACATCTTTTTCATTCTATCTTGGTCCAGACTTAAGACTCAGCAGACTCCAATAGCTTCAACCAGCAGTAGTCTCGCGATATATATCTTGTTTAACGAGCGCGATAAAAAACAATTCTCGTTAATATGTTAATTATTCTTTGATATATTAATGAGAAAATTAACTTCACCATAACATTTGTGTTGTAAATAGAAAATATTCAATTTTGAATCACTTTTAAGAAATGTTATATTCAAATTATACATAATAATTTATTATTTATTCATCTCTACTTTGCGTATGCGCGAGGAATTTAAAATAATCATAGTGTTCATGTGGTATATAGTGTAATTAGTCCATTATATCTTTCTATTTGGGCGTTGACATTGTTCTTACATTTTTGTATAGTGGTATCAATTTAATATTATTATAGTTCCTTGGTCTTCCCCCTAAAGATAGATTTTTAAATTCTGTATCCTCATTCATTGATTATTATTTATAGAACAATATATGTATAAATCAATTTCCTCATTAATGTTTTTTTAACCTTTTAAAAACCACGTTCTCTAAACCTCTAGAGCAGGTGTTCCCAACCTTTTTATAGTACCTACCGTACCTGTACGTTGTAAACAATTTGATGAAGTACTGGTAGACCAAAAATTTTGAAATGTGAAATAAAATGCAATGGAGAACATTTCTAATAAAGACAAGTAACTTGGGATATATTTTTATTGCTAAACATATACATAAAATATAATTCAAATTTAGGGAACGAAGAAAAGATTATTTTTATTACAAACAAAAGGATCAGCCGGGGCTCGAACCCGGGATCTTTGCATATGTACTGCAATGCTTTGTCATAAGTGGTTTACCTCTATATCCACTAAGCTACTGATCCCCGAACCCAAACTAATACCTTTTGTCTATATGAATTATGGAATTTCTTTTAATCCTCTCCTCGTTCATTTTTCGCAGCGTAGGTCTTGATTCATTAATTAAACAATTAACTATTCCAGCGCCTCCCAATCGATCGCAGACCCCAAAGATCGAAAATAATTTTCTCTTCACCCGGGGCGCGATTAATTAATGAATCAAGGCCTACGCTGCGAAAAATGAACGAGGAGAGGATTAAAAAGAAATTCCATAATTCATATATACAAAAGGTATTAGTTTGGGTTCGGGGATCAGTAGCTTAGTGGATATAGGAGGTAAATCTCTTATGACAAAGCATTGCAATAAAATATAATAATCACTTTAAATAATATATAATTAGAAGGTTGAGCCTGTTTATTATTAACTAAAGAAGTAATCGGGCTCAATGTCAGTTTAAGGCGAAAATCCGATTTAATGTCCAGCAATATTCGGTTTTCATCGCAGTCATTGCAGAAAATCCTTTTTCACATAAATATGGGATCGCAAATCTGATCCCTACATAGAAGACAAAATTTAATAATGGTATCGTAAATTGGCTGATGGCTAAAAAAGCCGAAAAACCAAAAAAAAAAATATGTTGTCGCATATGGCATTAAAAATTTTACTGCTTGACAAGAAACTTCTGGGTATTCTAAAAGTCAGAAAGGTATATGCTAGTCTACACAACAATTGGTCATCAATCAAATTATCTCAGTTCAAACATTGTGAATTGGTCAAAAACATAGAAATTTCATCGCGTAACTCAAACAATCGACTGAGGACTTTACCACATGAAAACCACCGTACCTCGGTGTGAAGTAAAAGTGTGGCATGGGCACTTCCCATTTCACCACATAAAATCGAAAATAACCGCGAATTGAGTGCTCAAAATTTAAAGATGTTTGAAACACAAAACACAATTTTTAGTAGAACTGACATAGTTATAATTCGCAGGTTATAATTTTTGGAAAACTAACTATGAATTTTAGGCCCTTTCGTTATATATTGCTAATTTTTATGGAGGGACCAATTCGCTTATCTTGGAAATTCCTGGGTCCTGACAAACGGATGGTCTACTTCTAGTAATCTACATCACAGCAGGCGATTGCCATGGGGCGGTCATAGATAACACATTCAGGTGTAGACGGTATCTTTTGAGATTAGGTAAATCCCAACAAAATATTACAACACAAACTATGGATAAGAAATTCCAATCTAAAATATTAACATGTATGGATTATTATTTATTATTTTTTGTCTCGAGGGTGTGAGCTGACTGCCCGGAAAGCATGTTAGTTCTCAGGTTCGACTCCTGGGGGAATGAATCCCCTCTGATATCGCAATTTAATAATATTTCTATTAATATCTTAGAATCTGTCCTAAAAATTAAATTCTTTCTCTTTTTAAAATTTGATCTGAACCCGAGCATATTTTTGAAAAACATTCCAACTATTTTCAAAAATAAGATGCTCAAATCTTTATTATTTATTATAGTCATTTCTTTTCTTTTTTCGTAGTACAGATTTCTAATAGATTTTTGTTTTAAATTATAAATCATTTGCGTACCCGTATGCTGCTTGTCCGCGTACCTGTACTGGTATGCGTACCCAAGATTGGGAACCACTGCTCTAGAGGCTTACTTAAAATGAAATCCTCTTGATTCAGAATATATTTTTTTGGCAAAGTAAACTTAGGTCACTTTCAAAATGTATTTATTTTATTCTATTAACCAGCTAATTTTCTGTTTATAAATATAAGTTGCATATTGTTTAAAATGAAAAATAACTTAAAATTATAACAGCTAACTTGATTTTTGTTTTGAAAATGGACTTTTTTATGAGATCGATTGGAAGTAGGGACTTAAGCCACTTTCAAAATACACGGCTCAATTATCTTTTTTTTTTGATATATATATATATATATATATATATAACTATTTTTCAAGAGATTTTTATTTATTAATTTGAAAATAATTTTTTTTAGATCGGGGAAAATTGTGTTGTGGATCCTACAGCAGAAGAAGAAACTTGTAGTTCAGCTAGGCTCCTTATAGGTGTTCATCCTGAAGGCAAAATTCAATTAGTAAAGAAACTTGGAAGTGGATCATACCATCCAACAACATTAAAAGAAACTATTAAAATTGGAATTGATCTTGGAAAGAGGCTCAATAAATCATTAGTTTCAGCCGCTTGAAAAAGAAGAAAAACACAGACCCGATCAGGCTAATGATCCTTTTGGTTTTCTTAAGTAAATATTTTTAAAATCAACCTCTTTATTTTTTTATAAATTTTATACATAGATTTTATATTTTAATATTATTCATAGTAAATTTAAGAAAACATTAATTAATAAATGAATATTTAAAGTTAAACTTTAGATCTTTTATTAGTTATTTAGATTCTTGAATTTCACAGTTGAAAAAACCCAAATTTGTGTCGAATCTGAAACGCTATGAAACCGTTCCACAAGAGTAACTAGCTAAAATTTACGTAAACTAAATTGAATCGAATTTAAAATGCACACTTTTCATAAAAATATAAATTTTTAAACGGGGTCCGTCTTAAATTCTAAATCTGTTATTTTTTCAGAAAATTTTTGGCAAAAACAGTTGTGTCTTAAATTTCAAGACGTCTTATATTCGGTAGTTATTTAAAATCGACCCATAAATATCTTACTTTCTGTTTTAAACTTTTTCATCATTGTGGTCTTTATAAGAAACGATAATTTTGGTCATATATTTCTATAAAAAGTAGCTACACCACATCTGGTGCTTGAATTTTCTAATGGGGATTTTAAAAAAATTTTGAGAACCAAGAACTGGCTGGAAGGAAAGTTAATTACTTCATTTTAACTAATTTGAAAATTACCATTAAAATATTAAAAAATAACCATACTATATAACAAATTTATTTAAAGAAAAAATAAAGCAACACGAAAAGTATTTCTCTACAAATTTTAAGATAGATTTTTAAACAAATATTGTGAAAAATTTTAAAATAAAGATATTTAATTTAATTATTTATTATTTTTCATTTATCCAATTAATTCGATTCCTTGACTCATCGTAGAACCATTCCGCCCTTTTCCTGTCTATAGTTTAGACCAGGAGTACCTAAATCCGGCCCTTGAAAATTTTCCATGCAGCCCTAGAGAATTAATTCACAAATATACACTATATTAAATATTAATGCCATAATATAATAGCGTATTATTAATATAATTTCCATATACATATGTTTTATCCGACCCGCCCATAGTTTTCAATGTTCAGATGTGGCTTGTGGCCATATCTATAAAAAGTTTGGGGATCTCTGGTTTAGACGATTAAAGTCACTAATCCCTCCTTAAAATCTGTTGTGGATTTTTAATATTACAAAATATGTAATAACATACCGGGTGTCTGTTATATAGGAAATATATACAATGGTAAAATTTTCATTTCGCGATAGATTTTAAACTATTAGTTTTAGAACAAAATTGTAAACACGAAAGTAGTTCAGAACTAACTGCATCAAATTTAATGATATGTCCCTGTAGGGATATTATGGAAAGATAGAAAAGAGCTAAAAAATCAACTATTAAAAAAAAAATTGAGATTTTTTTCTGGAAGAACTTGTTAGGAAATCCTTTGTTCATAAATATGTTGTTCTTTTGTTTTGATAAGCAAATAAGACCCACCACTGCACCCCCCACATCGCCCCCGCCCCCTCACCCAGTTTTGCATTTCAAGCCTTGTAGTGGCCCACAGATTATGTATATATATGTATAGGTATATAAATAAATACCGTATAATTTTTTTTAATTAAATAACCATTTTTGAGTTCATCAATTAAATGGCCAAATTCTAATATAGAAGAATACGTTTGTGGGACTTAAAACTCGATTTTTAATCAATTAAATTACCTAACTTTTAATATATATAATAATATTTGTAATGATCTATTAGTGGAATTTAAAATTAAAAAACCAATTAATAATTAAAAGAATGAAATTGAATAAAAATGTAAATATACATTTTTATCGAGACAACCACCTGTGAATAATTATTTCAATTAACAAAAACCCATTAAAAACAACTTAGCCGAAGATGAGACCGTGACAGATCGAAATGCCAACAGAAAACCCTTCTAACCCGTGAATTTCATCCAAATCGTTAGAGCCGTTTTCGAGAACTCGATTGGATATATATATATATATATATATATATATATACATATACAAAATTTGCTCGTTTAATATAATAAGATAAGATAAGATAAGATTTGTTTACACTTAAATTTTGCAAAATTGCAAATACTTTATTGAAATATATACATTTGGGAATAATTAAAAGATACAATCGACATTCTTTAAAATTGATCGATCTCATAAACTGAGATCTAAAAAATAAATTAACAGGTCAAATGTTTTTTAAGAAAACAAAGAATAATGATTGATAATCAATCATATCTATAATCAAAATATTTATACAAATTTATTATAATTGAAAAAAAAATGATATAATATTTAAAAATTGATAATAATTTAACAAATTATGAGAAATAATATTTCATTTAATCTCCCCCATATCATTTATACTTACTGGCCTGTGATTACGATAATAATGCTCATCCTAATTACTATATTAAATGTCTTATTTTTAAGTAGATTTCATAAAAAATAAGTGAAGTAAAAATATGTATATTATAATTCTTAAATATCTATATAATCGCTTATATAAATATTCTAAAAGGGTAACAATTTCGCCATTAATTTTATTTCATTAATTCTCTTTTAAACAGGAATTAATTTTAATTTTTGTACATATTTAATAAAAATACATCCAAAATTTTAATATTGAACACTTAGTCCATTTATTTTCTTTGAAAAATATATATTTCTAATGTGGGAATATAAAATATTTTATATTAACATCACAGTAAAATCATCTTCACTTCTGATTATTTAAAAAATAAATTCAATTTTTATAATATTCACAAATTTAGTATTCTTTATCTCAAGAAAATAAGTATTAGGTATTTATAGACATTTATTTTCTAATCTTTGGTTTGATACTTATATAAAATTAATACTTCTGCAAAATGTATTTTTTATTCTATTTAATTAAAAAATAATCTATATTAATATGTTTAATATAATTTTAAATATTATAGCAGATTTTCTCTTATACTAAAGGAATACAACATTAATAACATATGTTATATTGGCCAACTTCTACCTTTATTTTTAAAGTGTTTGAATTTGTAGACCAATTTGAAAAGTTATGAAATGTTGAGGAAATAACAGCTGATTTTCGGTCAAAAATAAGACCTTATTGTTTATTTCGGAGCTTTCACTCCTTTATTAGATCATTTTCTATATACATTATACACCTATTATTTAATCTTTTATAAAGCAACTAATTGGAGAGCCTGTGGAATATTATGAACGAGTTTGGATTCCCTCATAAACTAATAAAGTTGGTCAGGGCCTGTGTGAAAAACTCAAGAGCCTATATTAAGGTAGAGGATATGTATTCGGAGCCATTTAGCATCAAAATCGGACTACGGCAAGGAGATGCAATATCACCCCTGCTTTTCAACCTTATTCTGGAAAAAGTTATAAGAATTTTAGATGAAGAGAGAGAAGGAATACCACTGAATGGTCTGCATAAAGTATTTGCATATGCGGATGATATTGCCATAGTAGCGAATAGAGAAGAAGGTTTGGTGGACATGCATGATAAAATCAAATGCATGGGCCTAAGAGTTGGTCTTAAAATAAATGCTGAAAAGACCAAAGCAATGAAAGTGTCAAGACATAGCAACAACAACAACAATAGCTTGAGATGTGAGGATGCCAGTTACGAGTATGCTGATAATTTTGCTTATTTGGGGACTCTTATAACAACAAAGAATGAAATAGGCAAGGAAATTCAGACTCGAATAATGAAAGGAAAGCGTTGTGCGGCAGCCTTAAATAGCCTGCTCAAAAATAAAATTCTCTCAAGAAAACTTAAAATTAAAATCTACAACTCCATTATTCGACCGGTGGTGCTCTATGGGTGTGAGACATGGACCATGACCCTATCTGATCAGAAAAATCTCATGTCCTTCGAAAACAAGATCTTGAAGAGAATAAGCGTAATAATTAGAGCTAGTGTTACCGGCGAATGGAGGTTCAGAAGTGCAAGGGAAGTGAGAGAATTAACAGGGTAGCCTTACATCACGAGCTGTATAAGATCACGAAGGCTGGCTTGGGTGGGACATGTGGTGCGTGCTGATGAAGATCGAGCTATCAGCAAGATTTTCGAAGCAAAACCGATAGGAAGAAGACAACCAGGTGACCACGACAAAGATGGATGGACAATATAGCAAGAGATCCTGAAGAGTTGGGTGCTCAAGAAAATTGGAACTCTATGGCACGGGATAGGACAAAGTGGCGAGGCATTATAGAGGAGGCTAAAACATTGGAAATGTTGTTCGGTCACAGGAAGTAAGTAAGTAAAGCAACTTTGAGAGAGTAAAAAATGTTTCTTCTGATTGTACTTAAAGAATTGTATCATTTATCTATACACTAAAACAAACACTAAAGACTATAGTTTATAGCCCTGAGGATGATCTAATAAAGGATCTGAAACTTGGAAATAAACAATTAAAGTGTTGTTCCTCAACATCTTTGCTCTTAAGGCGTATAGCCTTGCCTTTGAAGCCATTCGCAATTCCCACTATCTCCCTTTAGGCCTTCCCAATCAATTCCATTAGGATACACACAATCCGATTGGGATTGGGTAGACTATAAAAATGCCAACAACACATTGTGTCAGAAGAAGGCCCCCCACTTCAGAATAGCAATATCTTGTTTAACTTCGGTGATCCATCTTTAACCGGTGCTTTGAACATAATAACGCACAGGTCCCCAAAGAATCTCTGAAGTTAAGCAACATGGCGCAGTTTGTTCTCAACTTTCTGACCCTAGTCCTAAGACACTATGTAATGGTATTTCACAATACCAGTCGTGATGCGTTCATTTATTAATTTTTTTATTTATCATTTATTATAGATTATTTCTTTTACCCAGACAGAAAGGAATATTGAAGCAATATTACATTGCAATATTAAACCTTGCAGGGAGATTGCATATTCCTATGTCCTCCACTGAACAAATGAATCCTGTGTACATGATTGTATAAACATTTATACAAAATTATAAAATTTTAAGAAATTAATTAATATACTGTCAATATTAAGTTACGATTAAAATGAAAAATCTACACAATATAATATCATTATCAAAATATAAAAATCATGAAAATGCAAAAACCAATTAAATATAATTCTATCTCAAGACTTCATCTGATATAACATAGTCTTATAAATAATCCATAACTCAATTAAATAAATGTAAGAGCACGTTACAAAATAATTCAAGGTACAGTACTTTTAAATTAAGATTACATTATAAGAGGAAAACAAGGGTTGTATAGATTTTAAATTAACCAATGCCTTAGATAAGCACAATCAATCGATCAATACTTGTCTACAGATATAGACCGTTTACCAACAAATGAACACATTACAGTAAAATTAATTTCTATGCTCTACTTGGAATCACCGCAATTTGCGGGCCTCTCTATCTTCGCTAGAAACGCATATTCTTTAAATTGGTAGTATGCTAGTATGGGCAAAGCAATGAAATGCATATCCGGAAACTAAAATACTACAAAAATAATACTAACTATATCGGGGTTATCTAGCTACACTGCAGTGTGTCAGCCAAGTTCGGAAAAACGGGCGACGCACCGGCCATGTGTATATTTACACGAACCATTTCAAGCTACTTTCGACCCCCCTATAACTCAAAAACTATTAGACTTAAACACTTGAAATTTTGCATGTATAATAATAAGGCCCACTAGAACACCTAGAATCCCAAATTCCATGAATAAATCTATTATAGCTCTTGAATTATTAAGCTCTGAAAAGTGCCATTTTTAACACTGACTCACTCACTCACTGACTGACTGAGTGACATATCAAAAACCTAAAGTACTTCCGCTGATCCTAGAATGGTGAAATTTGGTATACTGGTAGAGTTTGGGCTTCAATTAAAGGGAAAAATCGAAAAAGCAAAACTTTCCCTTTTTCAGGGCCTAAAATGAAGTGGTGAAATTGATTCTAGGCTTAATTAACATATAGTGAAAATTTAGATCTCAACTCTTTTGGCGGCCTAGGCGTTTGTACCGAATTTGGTCCCTTTTTCACATTTATGTTTTTGGTCAGATCGTATTTACTTTAGATTTTTTTAATAGTTCACATGTATCTTGTAATAATAGAAAATAAATTGAAAATAATTTTTACTATAAGATGATTTGTGCCTAAGATTTATAAATTAAATACAAATTTCTGGGGATGTGTACCTATATAGGCAAAATAATTTCAAAAACAAGAATTAATAATGAAGTTGAACGTTTCCCCGATTTATTTAAACTTTTGAGATGGTGAAGAAGTCCAAATAAATCGATGAAACGTTCAACTTGGATTAATTCTTGTTTTTGAAATTATTTTATCCACAACCTTACGAATCTTCAATTAAATATTACTTTTATATAAATACTTATTTTTCATAGGCGAAGATCGGAGAGAGAGGGAGGGTGGGCTTTCGGCGGATTAATCCTCCAAATTTTCTTTAAGCCCCTCCAAAGCCCCAAAACAAAAATAATAACTAAAACTTGTAGCTAGAGCATTTACAGTAGCACCCCCACTCATTTCACTGTCTGTTACCGCCGAGGGGTGAACCACGATTGGAATTAGGTGTACACGGTCTTTGGAATTAAGTGGAATTATTTTGAAATTCATTAGATAATGCCCCTTAATCTATTGTCTTTTACTTGGAAATGAAAGTGGAAGTGGAAGTAGGTTTACAAGATATTAGATCGCGGTTTACCCCTCGGTTACCGGTATAACTTGTAAACAGTACATCATATAGATGTAAATACTTTTTGTATAATATTAAATTCTCTTTAATAAAAGTCAAATCGAAAATTTGTGAACCTTGAAGGGTTAGTAATGAAAATTTAAATTAAAAACTACCTATTAACATTAACCAACCAATAAACTTAAAGTAAATGTTCGAGGAAGAAATTTTCCACAATGGTTTGTGTGATAGGACGGTCTTTAAAAGATATATTTAAACATTTTTTCTGGAAAATGTAAATATTATTTAAATTAGGGAACAAAGAAAAGATTTTTATATTATAGACAAAAGAATCAGCCGGGATTCGAACCCGAGATCTTCGCATGTGCGCTGCGACGCCTTATAAGAACCTTAGCTCTCATCCTCTCGGCCACTGATCCCTGAACTCAAGCTAATACCTAATCTCTATATGAATTATGGAATTTCTTTAATCTCTTCCTCGTTCATTTTTATCAGCTCTGTAGTGGCCTGAATATGTTTTTTAAACTATTCTCAAAATGAACGTGGAAGAGATTAAAGAAATTTCACAACTGATATAGACATTAGGTATTAGCCTGGGTTCAGGGATCAGAGGCCGAGAGGATAAGAACTAAGGTTCTTATAAAGGCGTCGCACCGCACATGCGAAGATCCCGGGTTCGAATCCCGGCTGATCCTCCTATCTATAATATAAAAATATTTTCTTCGTTCCCTAATTTTGTTGTGATTGCGTACCAGGGCAAAGAGAAAAAATTATTTTCGACCCTTGGGTTTGTGATCAATTGGGAGGCGTTTGAGAATAGTTTTGTAAATATTATTTTTTTAAAATGAAAGTTTCTTTTTGCCAAGAGTAGCAGAATTTTTATAAGTTGAAGGAGACAATAAAAGAATGTGTCTTGTGATGGAAAAATAAATTTTTAATTTATTTATAACGAGACTATAGTTTCGAGGGCTTAGCCCTCTTCATCAGTCTATTACAATTGTTTCACAGGGATATTATTTTTTTGTTTAATTTGCAGATTTCGTTAGAAGGGACTTGTTTTTAACCGACTTCAAAAAAGGAGGAGGTTATCAATTCAACGGAATGTCTTTTTTTTGTGTTTGTCAGTTGATTTCTCTTTATCATGTGGACTGATTTCAATGATTTTTTTTTGCATTGGGTCCAGTCTAGTTCCCGATTGGTCCCGTATAAATTTCATTGGTATTGGACCTTTTTTGTTATGTATGTTCAGTTGTTCAGGCATAATTATTGCATAAATTTTTTATCCACCATCGGCATCGACCATTTTCACTTTGTTCGTTTCAAAAAATATTGAATTCACTGGAATTGAAAAATCTTTAATCCGCTTTAACATTCACAAAAGATATATATTATAGATTTAAAATAGGTACACATATTTTTGTATAACATTTTAAATTCTCTTTAATAAATGTCACAGAGAAAAAAGTGTCTTGAATGGTTTTAAACCATAATGTTTAATAGTTGAATAAAAGACAGAAGACAGAAGACTCTCTCATTTTATTTTATTTTTAACCTAAAACATAATGTTTAAATTTGCTTTACTATGGAAATGTAAATTTCATGACAAATCTAAGCCCCCCCCCCCAAAAAAAAAAAAAAATAGTTTAATCTCCGCCTATGCCTTTTTAGAAAAAATAATCAAAATAAAAGAATATATATATATATATAGATGTGGGGTTTCACAGGAACAAAATTACAACAGTTTAAAAATAAAACTCAATATATTTGTCGATTACATTTTCCAGAAAAGACGATTTTATTTCTTTTGAGTACCAGCTAAATAACACTTCATCCTGTATCCGAGTCACTTCCATCAAAGACCTCGGGGTCACATTTGACGCTAAACTAACGTTCAATGAACATATAACCAAAGTGGTTAGTAAGGCAAACCGAATTTGGGGATTCAACATTCGCAACACTAAATTCTTCACAAACACGACTAGTATCAAACACTTGTACATAAGCTTGGTTAAATCCGTATGCATCAACCATTTGGAGACCTAATTTGAAAATGAATATAGCAAGGCTTGAGAGAGTTCAGCATAAGGCGTTGAGGCATCTTGGCGTATCTATCTGGCAACCCTATGTCTAGATTCGACCACGATTATACAGCAATTAGTGAAACCTTTAGTCTACCAACAATTCTATCATCCATGTATTAACTTACAAAATTATATCGAACAGAATCCATTGTCCAGAACTAAAGTCTCTTTTTACTTTAAATAATCCCACATATGTATGTACTTAGACACAACCAGCCTTTCTACCCTAAAGTAACAATCACGCGTCACGCTGAGAATAATCCAATCTATAGACTCTGTGTTTGCTATAACACTCTTTCCTCAAGAATTAGTGTAATAGATTTGGCTTCTCATCATAATAGAGTGACTAAAGCAATTAAAGAAAATACGCTTGATTTCAAGTTCAAAGTTCATTTGTTTGTTATTTACAGAATTTATCTTCACTTAACATATTACCTATTGTATCTCTCTGTCTTTCTATTTTATTTTATTTTATTTATTGGGACTCCGAGGAGCGGAACAAATTAATTCAGATTCGGGTGGCTGAGGGAGTGTATAATATTATGTTTAAATGTAACCAATTTGTAAAGGCCTCTTGTCGTCGAAAATAAAATAAAATAAAAAAATAAAAATATTTCGGGCTATTCACCCATCTTCAGGAGTTACATTAGACTAACTGGTTAGTTAACCCAGTTAGTCTAATGTAACTCCTGAAGATGGGTGAATAGCCCGAAATATATTGAGTTTTATTTTTAAACTGTTGTAATTTTATTCCTGTGAAACCCCACATCTATATATATATATTCTTTTATTTACTATGTTTCACTTACAACCAACACCGCTTTCCTTAGAAGTAACAAAAGTAATCAAATATTCTTTTTTTAATATATATTTTTTTACAAAATAATAATAAATTATTGTTTATAAAAGAATATTAAATATAATATCATAAATGGTAGTGGCAAGGGAGCTGTACTAAATTATAATTATGTTTTATTAGATTGTAATTCATCACAGGCCTGGTTTGTGCATCCAGCTACATTTTTATTTTGCGCCTTCTGCCGTCTCAAATCGGACTTGATAAATAAAGTTAAAATGACTCCTATCAAAAGTGCCACACACAAAGCACAATTCGCCCATAAATCTCCCCAAGCTTTTATCATTCGCGCGTAAACCATGGTGAAGAGTAAACCAAAGATTTGAGAACCAGCATTGAGCATTCCCGAAGAAGTTCCTTCCGGGGCCGGGTAAGTCAATTCAGCCGCCAATTCAAAACCCACAGGCAAATATCCAGTCATAAAAAACCTAAAACAAGGTTAATTTAATAAAATCTGTATTAAAATAATAGTGTGATTTGCTTACCCTAATAGGATGGATGTAAAATAAACAACCCAAATGTATCCACAATCAAGCGTAAATGAAAATGTGATCATGCCAAGTAATGAAAAAATATACAATCCGAGCGTTGTTTCTCTGTAAAAAACAGAAATACAAATTTTAATTAATCCTTAACTATACATTTTTATTAAGTTTTGAGCACTTAGATGGCGATCATCATGCTAATATGCCAGTGTATCCAGAAAATTATACTATAATACTTATAAGAATTCCATCATTAAAGTATACATTTTTATTTAAATAAAATTATATTCATTTTAGTAACAAATGATGTGATCTGTGTGCATTAGGGTGGTCCTTATTTTGGATATTTTCGAATTTTTACGCTGACAGGGTCATAAGGTTCGAAATAAATAAAAAAATATCCCCCAAGTTTCAAGTCTCTATCTCAATTTTAACCTGTGCCGCAGAGCGATGCATATTTCCCATCTAAATAACATGGGGTTTTTGGCAGCGAAAAATCAAATGGAGTCTATAACTTACTAACACTAAGATATAGCAGTATTTTATCTAGGTATTATAATAGTTAAAAATCTGTAAAAATTCTGAAGGATTATAAGGACAAAGTCTACAGAGTTTCAAATTTTTTGAACCATTGCTTTGGCCGTAATAAAAAATTGATATTTCAATGCCAAAAACCCCATGTTATTTTAATAGATGGAAAACTTGCATCCTTGTGCTACACAGTTTAAAATTGAGATGGAGACTTGAAAATTAGAGGATATTTTTTTTATTTATTTCGAAACATATGAGTCTCTATTAGGGTATAAGTTCGAAAATACCCAAAATAAGGGCCATCCTTTTGAGGGTTCTAAAAAGTAATAAGTAGGCCAATTGCAAGTTGGACTCGCTTACCGAGGATTAACACTTATTTTAGTTGTATCAATAATAATCAAAACTTACTTAAATCTATGAGTTTTATCCAGGATTAAACCCCCACATACGGATCCGAACATTCCTGCTACTACAATACACAATCCAATTCTGCCTACATCCATTTCTTTACCCTAAAAAACAAAACAAAATCACTTAAATATATTACCTATATACATGTATTTCTTTACAGAATACTTACTGGATAGTATACAAGAACAACTTGATTTAAAAGAGTGCTGAGAGCATAGAAAACACCCACGTTCACCCCATAACTGATTAGGAGAATAATATATCCTGGATTCAATGCTAATCTTTTTAAAATTTCTCCGAAATTCTCTTTCTCCCCAGATCGTTGGTTTACCTGAGCTAAACTTGGAGGTATTGGAGGCTGTGCTTCAAATACTAAGAAAAGAAGAAAAAGAATTGTTATTATTAAGTTTTTTCTGTTTTATTATCAAATAAAATTTATACATAGAAGTTAATAATAAAGATAGAGTATTTTAAATAAACTATTTTTTTTTTGAATATACGATTTTGACTTTAGAGGATCTTGATTTTGAAGGGTAAATTTACTTTAACATCAAAAAACACATGATAACCACTCAATATGTATAGGTCGGAACATTCTATTTTATTTACTTTTATTTTAAATAAATAATTTATTGCTTAATTTTTTCTATGTTTGTAAATTTAAATAAAGCAGGGTGTAATGTAACAACAAGTAGGTATATTCAATTTTGCCTTCTTTCTTTTTTATAAAGGAACCAAGAAATTTTTTTAGAATATCTTTGAAAAATATTCTAATAGAGAAGTGTCGAGTTTCAGAAGAACCAAAGATTCATAGAGACAAAATATTATTTTATTTATCTTTCTTCAAACTGCAATTCTATAGATTTTACCGAGGGGTGAACCGCGACCTAAAATCGTGTACACCTACTTCTACTTCCACTTTCATTTTCAAGAAGAAGACAATAGATGACAATAGATTATCTAATGAATTCCAAAGTAATTCCAAATAATTCCAAAGACGGTGTACACCTAATTCCAACCTCGGATTTTACCCAGTCGCTGATTTCATTTTCAAGAAGAAGACAATAGATTATCTAATGAATTCCAAAGTAATTCCGAAGACGGTGTACACCTAATTCCAATCGCGGTTCACCACTCGGATTTTACCCAGTCGCGGATTTCTGCACAGGGGCACGAGACACTCGTCTGGGGCCGTCAAAATTCAGCTCTCAAAATAAAAAAAATAATTTCTTGTTTTCATAATAAAAATAATTAATATCCCACTTTACAGGAGGGCACTGTTGCCAGTTTATTAATGGGACAATTACGGTGTTAAATTCTTAATAATATATTTAGAGGTCGAGAGTTGTGTCAAAAGTTCAGGGGTGGGATTGGCACTTCAATTAAAGTTCGTCTTTAGCACTACCCTCTCGCACCCTAAAACGGCAACAATGACCCCTGTGCTGAACGGGTCAAAGCTTCTAATTTGGTGACGCGAACTATAGCTATACATTTTTTTCAAGACTACGTTTTTTTATTTAATGTAATAATTATTCATTCGTGAACTTACAAAATAGAACTACAAGAAGAAGCACAGATGTAAAAATTGCTACTCCGTAGAACATGTATTTAAAATCAGTTGCAATATCTTCTAAATTGTCATGGTCTTGCACTATTATAGGCGGCAAAAGAAACCCAATCGCAACTCCCATCTAAAATCATAAACGGATTAACTGATAATAACATTAATAACCGATTAACATCAGATATTTCAAGAAAAATGAATCATTATTATTATTTTTTAATTAATCATACAAAAGATTTATATCAAATCTTTTTAAAAAGAAAAAGATTCTCAAATATTATTTCTTCATTCTTCTATCCCGATAAATTTCTCTACAGATTTATATGCATTTATCCTTAAATGATAAGTAAGATTAACTAATGATTCATCTCGAGTATCAATCACTTCAAGGGTCTCAATTTTTCCCTCCGAGGTTTGCTGGCTCTGAAGGTCGAGAAGACGTCGATTAAATGATGAGCTGCATGCCTTCCCACAGGATGGGCATCCTGGATAGGTCTAGGTCGAAATAATTGGATATAATCACTTCACACTAGGGGATGGAAATTTAAAGTTCCTTGACTATTTATTTGATTCTGCTTAATCTAGCAAACAATTACATCAAAACATTCTTCGGTTTGATGACCTTATATGATTGACTTAAGATGAAGAGTTCCGTACATAACTTCCGTGCTAATAGGACAATGATAAAAGTCAAGTCTAGTTTATCATTAGGTACCTATATAATGACAAAGGATTAAAATAAGATTATCTTTGGGTTTGAGAAAAATAGTCTGATTATATCTTATTCACCATTTTTATGTTAAAGCAAAACATTTTAAGTAGATAGTCTATAATTGTGTTTATATGTGTGTACGTCGCATAAACAGTAAATCCTAGACCATTGAAATTTAAAATTTGAGCTAGCTATCGGTTAGAGAGGTCACAACAAGCTTTTGGTCCAAATTGGTCTGCTTGAAGTATGCCATATTACCAGATTTTTTTTTTAATTTCTGTTTATATTATGTTCTTTAATATGTACCATGGTTAAAATAATAGGAGGGGTTATTTATTTTGAAGTATATTGGCGAAAATTAGAGGGGTAGTTTACGTGAAAGTAAATGCATTGCTCTTTGGGAGAATGGAAATTATTTTCCCGATAACTTTCTGCGACCAGATGTAAAAAGGGGTGAATTCCCTATTCTATTCTATGTAATTATTAATTCTATATACTGCGAATAGATGTCACCAATTATAGTGATTTTTAACCAATAGAAGTTTTAGAGTTCTATTATCATTTTTGGATATTTTTATTAAATAATCTGAATGAACAATGGAATAACCTTTCTTAAAGTGTATTGTTTAGTCACATACCCAGGGGATTCTACAGGTACGAGGATAGAGATATTCAGCTTCAGTGTTCCCTTTTAGGTATTTGTTTCAATTCCAGTAGGATTCAAGAAACATCACTAAAAATGAATATTTAATTTTGTAATTTGTTTTTCTTGATATGCTCTTAAATATTTACATTATCAAAATTAAATTAATATTTAGTAAAAGATCTAATTCATTAAGATGAAATTAATTACCTGATTTCCGAAAACTCCAATGCTGGTCGCAAAACTCACTTGGTCTGATCCAAACCAAACAGCGGCGAGTCTTGGAGGTATTCCAAGCACAAAGACTTGACTCATTCCAACAACTGTTTGTCCGATCATAGTTACATAGAAATAATCTTGCGAAACTGACAATACTTTAATCCAAGCGCCTCCGCATGTTCCAACAACACCGACGATTATCACCCAACGAAGACCCTAAAAATTAAACATCAAAATCAAAACATTTGTTTTTATTCTCTAAGAGTCATATTTAAACCGGAAAGAATATGTCAGAGTCAGTTGATAATAAATTTACATTGTTCATGGTGCGCAAAATTGGAATAAATTTCACATAATTTGTTGTTAATGGTACTGTAATGATCGATATGGAAGAGAATGGAAGAGGCCTATGTTCAGGAGTGGACGTTAACAGGCTAAAGAAGAAGAGAAGAAGAAGATGGTACTGTAATGCCTCCTCTACACTATGGGCCAATTTGGGCCAAGGATATTGGCTCACGTTGGCTACTAGTAAAACGAGTTAGGTTGACGGTGCCTCCACACAATGGGCCAATGTCGATGGCCTTGTGGAAAAGCCACCTAGCCAGCCAGAGCTTTCGTAGCGCAACATTGACCCTCTTTGGTGTGTCAAAAAAACCGCTCCGAAGGCCAACCATCGTCAATCTCATTTCCAGCGACAACCAATATTGGCCTATAAAAGCCAACTCCCCTCTACACATTGGCGTTGGCTTGTATTGGCCCAAGTTGGCCCATAGTGTAGAGGAGACATAAAGATCTTTCAACCATTATCCTCTGCCGAGTTTTAAATATAGACATTTGGAAATATAATTTAGACAATAATTCTGGGCTGTATTCGACTTAATGCCCTCGCGCCTGCTAAGGCCTAATAAGCATGCTTACTTTGAAATTTCAAGAACGCAAGCTTGGTAAGCTCGAGCACGATACCGGTGCATTAAAAGTCGAATGCGTTATAATAAATTAATTTTTAGTTGAATTTAATTCTACAAATATCTACATACAAAATGTATAAAATAAATTAAATATTAAAAAATCATGCATAACTAATTCTAGAAAATATTTCAGGTAGCCAATCAAAATCCAAGATTTTCACAACAAAGTAAAGTAAACATTTTCTCTTCACATCTAGATAAAACCAAAAATGAACAAATTATTAATTTTGACCTCGGCTATTCTTTCCTTGTCGCAGATTCAATCTCGGTTTATACAACAAAAGTAAGTTCAATTATTATTTCAAATTTCGCTGGCGGTATCATAAAATACGCAATAACGAGTTGACTTTTTATTTATTTAATAATATGCATACAATTCTAACAATTTGAGATCAGGATTCCATATTACCATAAACAAAAAAAAGATAAGATTAGTCTTCACCCCTTTTTCGGAACCCACCTTCATGGGCGCCGGCAGGGGGGTGTGCAAGGGGGTGCATTTGTGCCCCCGTGTCATGAAAGAAAATACACAGAAAAAGATTAAGAAATGATTTTTTTATTAAGTCACTGTTTTAATAAAAACTTAAGGCGTCTAGGTTTCTGTCCAAATTTGTTCATCACTTTGTCATTGAATTATAAATATTATAAATTAAAATATTTTATTATCTAATAGTAAGTATAGTGTGTAGATGCAGATGCACCCCTCTGAAAATAATCCTGCCGACGCCCGTGCCCACTTTGAATTAAAATTAATAAATGCAAAAAAAGGTTTAGATTTTATTTTAATTTAAAAATAGAATGATTTGACCAGTTAATTGCTAAGGACTTGATTTTAAAACGTTTGTCACTGTAGAATGCATGCGCGGGTCCAGGGGGGCGATGGAGGCGCCCCCCCCCCCCCCCAAGCATTGGAGATCAACATTTTTTATATGTTATTTAAATTTTTTTTATATCATTAAATTTTAAAATTGAAGAAAATAAAGTTCTATGTGGGGGGGGTCTCTGCCCCCCCCACCGCTTGGACAATTCGATCGCGACACACTTCCGAGATCAAAAGTAGATCTTATATACCGGCGACCGCCCCCCCCCCCCCTCCCCCCAATCAGAGGTCTGGATCCGCGCCTGGTAGAATGAGCCACAAAAACTTCAATGTGACTGTCAGTCGGAATGATCGTTTAGGGTTCTGCATGATTGACGTAACGAATGATAGTCGGATTGATTCAATCTGACTGACAGAATGCTCGTGTAGAGGCCGCTTATAGGATACCTAGTTAGGTACATAATATAAAGACCATGCGGTCCGATTCGCAGTTGGCCGCCTTATTTTAATTATACGGTGGAGTGCAGAAAGTTAACCTAACCTTAAATTATTCAGAATTAGTAAATTATTAATATAATAAAAAAATTCTAAAAAGTTATCTTGTTAAGACCCACCTCGGGCCCAAATCATTCTATTTTTAAATTAAAATAAAATGTAAACCTTTTTTTTTGCATTCATTAATTTTAATAATTATTGTTCAATTCCATTATCAGTATTAGATGTAACAAATCAGAGGAAAAAAGGAACAATTAAACAGCATGTTAAATCATACGACCAATTGCAACGTTTCGCCAATTTATTGTGTCTTCATCAGGCTCTATACAGAAAATAAATACAAATGAATCATTCACAATCATCAAAATCAACCCAGACATATAGGTAATATAATATAATAACCTTGATCAAATTTTTAAAACACTTCGTCATTCAATTCTTTTCTTGCTAATTAGAATATTATATATAAAGATAACAATATGAATACATTTATTTCTATAACATCATTGATTGTTTAGAGTAGCAATGGAAACAGACCAACTGTACACCTTCGACTGATTTAAAAAAATATTTAAAAATACAAAAATAACTCTTATCAATAGATTATAATATTTAATCTAAAATTAAACTCATTTATATGGATTCAGCAGAATATATCAAATTCAAATCAACATCTCATTTAGGCTATTTTCAAAAACATTCTTTTCCAAATGACAATCACCTGTTTCTCTTGCCCCCTCCCTTCCAATCTTTTTTATTATTTTTATGGACCTTGTATTTATTCAATAAATTATTATATATACAACTTAGATTATTCGTGTCCGTTCTAAAGTTAATATAGTCATTTAGATATAGGTATATGTGTCATTTCACTGAGTTCTCTTTTAAATAAATTCCCTTCAAAATCTAGTATTTTTACTTCATTGAAATTCTTCTTCTTCTTTAGGTGCCGTCTCCGTTCCGAAGGTTGGCAATCATTAAGGCGATTTTTACTTTTGAGACCGCAGATCTAAATAGTTGGTGGTTACTACAACCAAACTATTCTCTCAGGTTCTCCAACCATGTGTTTCGTCTCCTCCCTATGGATCTCTTTCCTATAATTTTTCCTTGCATAATATTTTGCAGTATTTGATATTTCTCCCTTCTCATGATATGTCCCATATATAAAATTTTTCTTCTCTTAATTGACAGAATCACCTCCCTCTCCTTCTTCATACGTCTCATCACCTTCACGTTAGTCACTCTCTCCATCCATGAGATCCTCAGCATTCTTCTATATATCCACATCTCGAATGCCTCCAGTCTCCTTACATCGGCTTTCCTCAGTGTCCAGGCCTCAATCCCGTAGTATAGCACTGATAGGACATAGCATATCTCATCATTCGTGTCTTTAGTTCAATGTTCAGGTCTCGGCAGCAAAAAAGTTTCTTCATTTTTACACAAATGTACTTCTTTCCCGTTCAATTCTGATTCGTATTTCTTCGGCGCTGTCATTGTTTTCATTAATGGTTGTGCTCAGGTATTTGTATTCTCTCACCCTTTCAACAGGTTGGTTTTTTACATAAACTCCACAGTTATTTTGAGTTGTTTTAGATATTAACATAAATTTTGTTTTACCTATATTCAGTGATAATTCATATTCTTCACTTACTGTGACAATTTTATTAATTAACGTTTGTAAGTCTTCAGGTGTTCCTGCTAAAAGAACCGTATCATCGGAAAACCACAAATTATTTATTATCGCACCGTTAATATTAATGCCTATGCCTTGATCATCAAGTGCTTTTCTAAAATTATTGGATAAAAAATACTTGGTAGGTTTCACATTAAGATATAAAAATAAAATTCGAATTTTATTTTTATATCTTAATGTGAAACCTACCAAGTATTTTTCATCCAATAATTTTAAAAATGTTTCACCAAGTACCAACACCAAATTCCTTAAAAACTAAGTGCTTTTCTTATTTATATCTTCTGAGTAGGTATAGATTAAATAGGATTGGTGAGAGTATACACCCTTGACGTACTTCTCTCTTTAATTCTATTTCTTCAGATGTCATGTTTTCTATTCGTACTATTGCTTGCTGGCCATAGTATAGGTTTGAAATTATTATTATATCTCTTAGGTCTATTTTTCTTTTCAATAATGTTTTTATAAGTAGATCATGTCTAACCTTATCGAAGGCTTTGTTATAATCTATGAAGCATATATTTAGGTCTTGATTTATGTCTAGGCATCTATGCATCATTGAAATTAAACACATGATTCTTATCCTTATTCCGGACTTCACAATCCTTTTTGTGTTGATAAATTCGTGTTAACAACTTTTCTTTTGTTTGCCCAAAATAAACTTTTTCACAACTACATTTAATTTGATATACCAAATCTGAACATTTCATTATTTCTGTTTTCTCTTTTAATTTTGTATTTACTTGGCCAATATAGTTTTTATGTTGTAGAAAGCAGATTTTATAGGTGTTCTTTAAAACATCCAGAAATAGCTTCTGACAGGCCCTTTATACCCGGTGAGTTTTTTTTATCTTGAGACAGTCTTATAATTCAAAAACAATGCATTATATGAACAAAAGTTTCAAATAAAAGTTTATTTATATCAAGAGGGAAACTAAACTAAGCTATTGTTTGTCAACCTAGAACAAGCTTTCAAGGGATTTCAAGGTCACGTTGTGTTTTTTAAATGGAAACCTATATTTTTCTTTAAATTGCCTAATTCTACAAAACAGACTGAACAACTTTCATAAGAACTATTTTTTTATACGATATCAAATAAACAAAATATTAAATCAATTATATATAAAAAAATCTTAACTATTTTAAACAATTATTCAACTTAATTATCAAATAATAATGATTAAATAATTTTTTTTTGGCTTTTCGGCCCTTCTAGCCATAAGCCAATTTACGATACTATATATTTTTTAAATTTTGTCTCTACCCCGGGGGTCAGATTTTAGCCGAATGCCTCGAGTCGGATTCGAAGATTAAATAATTAATTATTAAATTGAAGAGTCACAACAATGAAAATAAGTGTTTATAATGATCTTAAAACTTCATTATACACAGATTTAAGAGATTATTTTCTACTTAATAGATCTATTTAAAATTCTTGAGTTTAAAAAAGTTTATTTCTCGTGTCAATCCAATAGATATTTATATTGTATTACCATTATAAAAATGTAGCATTTTTTGTTGAAGAAAGATGTTTCAGAAGACTTACCTTACTATAGACCCCTGGAATGTCACAGAACATTGTCAGAAAATTATTAAATTATTATTTAATAATCAAGTTGAATAATTGTTATTAATAATTATTATTTCAATTTTTTTTAGATATACCTATTTGATTTAATATTTTTTTATTTGATGTCGTATAAAAAATAGTTCTTATGAAAGTTGTTCAGTTTTTTTTGAAGATTTAGGCTATGTAAAGAAAAATATAGGTTTCCATTTAAAAAACAGAACTTGAACTTGAAAACCCTTGAAAGCTTGTTCTAGGTCTACAAACAATAGCGTAGTTTAGTTTCCCCCTTGATATAAATAAACTTTTATTTGAAAGTTTTTTTCATATAATGCACTGTTTTTGAGTTATAAGACTGTCTCAAGATAAAAAACTCACCCAGTATATGGGAACTTGAAATACCTTAAATTTTCTTCATTCTCAACTTTTTTAGTTTTATGCATTCCAATAAATCTTTCTATCCACTGGTTATGAAGCATGAAGGGTAATTATTTATTTTCAATAACTCTCTCACTTTCTTTAGATTCTCTTCATGAAATTCTTCATGACTAAATTTAATGGCTCTATTCAGTAAACACTAGATTTTTGTTTTGTCGGGTGGTTAGAATTAAAGTTTAATACTCTGCCTGAATTCCCCTGTTTCATAACTCCATTGCCTTCTCTGTATATAATTACATCAAGGAAAGATAATTTTCCATCTACTTCCTTTTCCATTGCAAATCTTATCTTCTCATGGAAACAATTAAAATAATCCAGTAACCATTGCATTCATCTTCTTAATTTTAATGTAAATAACTTGGTGCGTACTGGATATGTTTATTTATAATGGAAGATGAATACAATTCAATTGCTTTTTTCCAGTAATTTATTATTTATTCTAGTGGTTATTCTAAAGATTTCGGGGGCATCTCTTCCTCAGTGGAAACCACCAGCTCACCAATATGCTGAGTCCATCAGATTACATAATTTATTTTATTTTAGAAATTTGGTGTTTGATGAGGCTCTTGAAAACCTTGGAAACACGTGCAATGTCTTCGTTATGGCAAAGAAATACAAGATTTCCTTATAGTCTAACCATTTATTCTTCAGAAAAACTTTTGAGACGTTTCAGCGGATATTCCCACTCCATCCTCACTCCTGGCTTTTCACAACATAGTACATTTTTCTATGCAGAAATTCATTCCTTTTCCACAGTTAACACATTATAATATGTATTTTTACCAAAGCTGGTGAGTTTCTTAAGTTAAAATTATTATTAAAATGAGGTAGGTATGTCATACAATTGAACACACCATACATACATATAATGAAATGTTTTTAAAATCTTTTCCTTTAAAATGCTTTTTTAAACTTTAGAAAATTTGTTAAGTATTTTAAGAGATAATAATTATAAAAAACATTTTTAAAAAAAGCATTTTAAAGGAAAAGATTTTAAAAACATTTCATTATATGTATGGTGTGTTCAATTGTATGGACATACCTACCTCATTTTAATAATAATTTTAACTTAAGAAAACTCACCAGCTTTGGTAAAAATACATATTATAATGTGTTAACTGTGGAAAAGGAATGAATTTCTGCATAGAAAAATGTACTATGTTGTGAAAAGCCAGGACTGAGGATGGCGTGAGAATATCCGCTGAAACGTCTCAAAAGTTTTTCTGAAGAATAAATGGTTAGACTATAAGGAAATCTTGTATTTCTTTTTCCTAACGAAGACATTCCATCTGTTTCCAAGGTTTTCAAGAGCCTCATCAAACAGCAAATTTCTAATTTTAAACATCAATAGTACCCTATCTAATTATTTTATTTTATTACAGACTCAATCCATCTCAAAACTCTGCAATTAACCAAGATTCCAATCAAAGGCTAAACGATGAACGGTATTATAGAAGTAATGTAAATAATAATTTGATCGTAGATGATTATGACAATTTGGGTGCAAGTAAGCATTCTTAAATCAAATCAAGTGAGATTGTCGCCTGATTTATTTAGCATCTTTTTTTTTATAAGGAATGGATCAATCTCAATTGGATTATGATCTAGATTACGGCGCATCAAGATTAAACGAAGGAGATTCGAGGTATATTTGTTTTATTTATTACTCGATTGGGGTCAAGGTAGGAGTAGAGGTAGCACCTTTGGAACTCCACTGGTCCTCACTACTATCAGGGTACTTGGGTTGTCAGCGCACATGACCGACTGGCCCTTGTATCAAGACCGTCCGTGCGTGGTGAAGAACCACATCCTTCACGAGGTGACCCTGTTTTTTAACTAAACACGGCGGATCTAGACTGGAAAGTCAATAAACATTCCTGGCAGAGGGTAGCAGTACCTGCCGGACTAAGGCGCAAGGAGATTGACTGCGGACCGGCTTAGGATCGGATTAATACAAGCACGGCTGTATCAGCTTTAATGGTTGGATTACTGTGGTGTAGAAAAGAGAGGGACCTTACTAGGGACTACACTACCTATATCACATGAACATCGGTCTGTAGAATACTACACACCGATCACGACGCCTCTTTTTGAAGCATACGACTTAGAAGAAGAAGAAGAAAATCTTCCAGTGAATCAATACTAGCAGGCATACAATTATATCATATAATATATATATAATTAAAATGTTTTCTTGTGAAGCTTTGATGTTTCGATCGATGATCTGAATGATTTTTATGAGTTGAATAAAAAATATTCAAAATGGTTATGATGCTGAAATGTTCTCATTTATTAAAGAGACCTTGGTATCTAATTATAAAGTACATTCATTCAATATCCTATAGGGCAGTGATTCTCAACCTGGGTTCCACGAAGGGAGGTTTGGAGTTCCCCACGCCAATAAAAGAAAAAATAGAAAAACAAAAATAGTAGTTAGTAGTATCACCCCTCAAAAAATTTGTCATGTAAAGAAAATAAATACTAAATTTAAAGTCTAAGTATTACCTTATAGTCAAATAAAACCATTGATACTTAAGAATGAGATGAACATCAGTATTATTGTCTCAGTGATAACAGTGAAAACATCATTTAAATTGTTTTATTATTATTTTGTTATTAATGACGTTTGAAATAATATTGCTTTTTAAATAGATGAGAATATTATTTATGAGTATATTGAATATGTAAAAAAAAAACCTGTCCGATCCGAAAGGGGCATACGGGTATCCCAATGATATTACCAAAAAATTTAATAATAATATTATTCATGAAAATAAAAATGTTAGGATAAAATGCACGTTTTTTGCACTTATTTTCCCCAAAATCTAGTAAATTTTTAAAATCTGGCAACACCGTCATCGACGGCGGTATGTTATATTTGGAATCTATAAAAAAAGCATGATGTTGATATTTTGACGAAAAATTAAATTTCTCATATTTTAGTTCTAGGGGGTTCCTAAGAAATAAATATAAGTGCTCTAGGGTTCCTCGCTCTACAAAAGGTTGAGAAACACTGCTATAGGAAGTACATGAAATCTCAGATAGGTGGAGGGAGGGGGCATGGTCCTCGTTACGAACTATCATGATTACAATTAATTATAATTTACATATATTTAACTTATTGATTCATTTCTCTAACTGTTTTAGATTTATTGAACCAAGGTACAAAAAAGGAACCTTTGATAATCATGAGTTCAGCAACGTGGGTCACTGGTATCCAGCTATGCCTCGTGATTATCCCTTTGAGGAAAGCAAACGTTTATCAAAACGAAGCTCCGAAGAGTCTACTGGAATACAAACATCTTCTCCAAAAGCGTCTGCAAATTCCAAATCAGACAGTCCACCTGAGGGCGCCGCCTCTGGTTCTTCTTTAGCAGTCATTGAAAAGCGAGAGGATAAACCTTCGTCAAGTAAAGAAGAACAGAAAAGTCTAAAATTAACCTCTTCAAATGGAAAAACAAAAAATGAAAAAGGTAAATATTATTATTTATTGTTCATTTTTGGCCGCTGCTTTAATACCATCAATATCTCTTTTTAATAACTTCGGCCCAGGGGCTCCTGGTCCCTGCAGGGAATTTGCTAATTTGACTTTGGGGATCTCCCTAGTGTTCAAGCACTTTTGACTGAGTAAGGTCACCTAAACGCTTTATATATAGTATAAACTATAGACCTATAAGTTTGATATAATGTCACAAATTTTTTAGGATATTTACATTTTTTTTCTTACCTTGGATACAATAAAATTCAGAAAAAATATATCAACAATATAATGTGCTAACAATTTAATTGAAAGTAATGGAAGGCAGCCCAGGGGTATTGAGGAAAGAAAAAATTAACACATATCCAAATAAGGTGTAATATTTTGGATTCCTTTTAAACCGACGTTTCGGAGGATTCTTCCCTCCTTCTTCAGGGCTTTAAAGGGTCAATGAAGGAAACAAATAAAATGCTTCCATCCTCTCTCCACAGCAGTGTTTAAAACAATTTTTTTTCTATGTTTCTGCTAAGGAAGAAGAAAATTTTAAACACTACTGTGGAGAGAGGAAGGAAGCATTTTATTTGTTTCTTTCATTGACCCTTGAAAACCCTGAAGAAGGAGGAAAGAATTCTCCGAAACGTCGGTTTGAAAGGAAAGGAGGAAGGAATCCAAAAAATTACACCTTATTTGGATATGTGTTATTTTTTTCTTTCCTCACTACCCCTGGGCTGCCTTCCATTACTTTCAATTAAAAGTTCTACCAGTTCGTCTCTCTCCAGTGCAAATAATGTGCTAACAATTAATATTTTTTCATCGACTTATTTCATGCTTATGTATTGTAACAATGCTGGCATATTTGATTGAAGGTGTTTCTTTAAGTTTCTTTCTGTTTAGAACCTCGGACTAGTACACTAGAAGTATCTAGTATATCCTAGTTTTAATCTTATTAAGAATAAAGTTATGTTTTTAAAATGTTTTTCTTTATAAAACCATGGCTGGGACTATTCTACTAAAATAAATTATCGTTTCTTTTAATTTTGTTTGACCTTTCATTTTACTAAAGTAGATTTGAGTGAATATGAAATGATAGTGAATATGATATTGGTTATTAAGTCTATTTGGAAGATTTATTAGTTGATCTGATCTAGTAGCTTCTTTTACTAAATTTAGGGATTCACTCTCTTCTTGTTTCATAGAGTCTTTGATAGTACCTAAGTATGGAGAAAATTCTCTATTTATTTGTCGTTCTATCTAAACTAGCAATAACTATTCCCTTAGAAAAAATAATTTGTCTCAATTTTACAAATTTTTACCCATATTTCAGAAATCTCAATTCAATTTCAGAAAACCTTAATTATATTTCAGAAAATATCAATTATTTGGTTAGTTGTTTATATAAGTTTATTTTCGGAAATACAAGTGAGATTTTCTAAAATTCAATTGAGAATTCTAAAATAAATACAATTGAGATTTTCTGAAATTGAGTTGAGATTTCTGAAATACAATTTTGATTTTCTATTATTCAATTGAGAATTCTCAAATACAAGTGAGATTTTCTGAAATTAACTTGATATTTTCTGAAATAAAATTGGAAAAGTTGTAGAATGACGAGTAATATTTAGTACCTGGCCACCGAGCGATGCTCGGTAACTTTTTGCTTCAGTTAAAAGCAATATATTAATCCCCGAACACCCCTCCTCGCCCCCGCACCCCCACATCTTCCCCACCGTCACCTTCACCCTCGCCCCCTCACTCAGTTTTTGCATTTCAAGTCTTGTAGTGGCCTACAGATTATGTATATATATGTATACATTTATAGGTATATAAATAAATACCGTATAATAATTTTTTTAAATTAAATAACAATTTTTGAATTCATCAATTAAATTAGCAAATTCTAATACAGAAAAATACGCTTGCGGGATTTAAAATTCGATTTTTAATCAATTAAATTTTCTAACTTTTAATATATATAATAATATTTGTAATGATCTATTAGTGGAATTTAAAATTAAAAAACCAATTAAAAATTAAAAGGAAATTGAATAAAAATGTAAATATACATTTTTATCGAGACAACCACCTGTGAATAATTATTTCAATTAACAAAAAACCCATCAAAAACAACTTAGTCGAAGATGAGACCGTGACAGATTGAATGTCCAACACAAAACCCTCCTAACCCGTGAATTTCATCCAAATCGTTAGAGCCGTTTTCGAGAACCCGATTGGATATATAAATACAAGATTTGCTCGTTTAATATAATATGAAAGATAAGATATATTCCTAATCTATAAAATAATATGTTTATTTTTAGCCGGAGTTGCCCTAAAACAATCCCCCTCAGAGGATGTCAAAAGATCAAGCCGAGAGGTCAAAGAAGACAACTGTGAAGAGGAACCAGAAGAACCTGAATCGGACGCGGATTTTGTCTGGTATAACGAAGAAGAAAATTCGGATTTAAAAGAATCCAAATTGAAAGAGAAAAAGGCCCAATTAATGGATGACTACGATGATGAAGATGATATGGGGCCGAAGAAACGTCGTGATATTGAAAATAATTATGATGCAATTGATTCGTATTAAAGTTTGATTATGGGACTATGGCGCAGGACTATCAATTGAAGAAATAAAAAGCAATCAGAAGGCAACAGATCCACAGTATATTCTTCAGGGATCCATTAGATATTAGGCCACAACACAAAAGACTATAATAAATAAGAACACTCGAGCATAATAAAAATGAAAATAAATAAAATAAAAATAAAATAGAATAGAATATAAAGAGCTTTTTTGTAAAATAATTATTAGAAAGAAGAAACCAAATCAATCCAAGTGATTCTTCTCTAAATAAATTTACTATTATTTTAGGTAAATGTGCATTTTATTTATATGTTTTAAATATAATTAAGAGTTTATTTATATGTTTTAAATATAATTAAGATTTTATTTATATGTTTTAAATATAATTAAGTTCCCCCTATTCAGTGAACTGGCATTGCAAGGGCGGAGTGAACTCACGAATAACCCCACCAAGTGGATGTGCCCAGAATTTTTTTCGTTAGAGTAATCATTTTTAGGATTCCATTTTAAAAGAAAAATGGGACCATATTAGTGTTTGTCTGTCTGTCAACAGTGTAGCTCGTAAACTAAATAGCATAAAAACTTAAAATTTAAAAGTTATATCTAGTCATTTTACCTCAAATGAAAAAAATCTTATTTAATTTAATTCACTCATCCTTTAGGGGAGGGTCAAATTTACTGTGGGCTTAAAAATAATTATTTTTATCATTGAGTGTGAGTTATCCTTGTGAAGATCTCTTTAAATGGGATTAGGTATAATTTTTTTAAATTTATTTAGATTTAAAATGACAGTGTGAGAGTCCCAAAGTGACTGTTTTTAGTTGATTTTGTCCCTGTTAGAGTTTAGAAATGGATCAACTTAAAATACCAAAAATTCACTCAATCTTTATCTTATTACCGACAAATAAGAATGAATTTTGAGAATTATAAAATACGGAACCCTCGGTGTGCTATCCGACTTACACTTGGCTGGCTTATATCTCTCTCTCGTAGGCAGATAGTAAACATCCAAGAATAAAGCATCTGTTTATTTATATATATATTTATATATATTTAGTAAAGCCCCCTTAGCCCTAAACACCTAAATCTATTTTTAAACCAGGATATTTCACATCTTCTTAGTCACCTAATCCTTTGAAATAATTAATTTTTAATTAATTTAATTTACCTATTAAAATTTTCAAATCAATCATTTCATTAAATTAAGAATAAATTGAAAATCTTTATTATTGACAAAAGGATCTCCTGGGGCTCAGAGGTGTTTAAATTAAATTTTAATCATTTCATTATTCGAGAAACATTTCCTTAACCATAATTTATTTATGAATGATTAAAAAAATTATATATATATACATTTCTATTAATTCTAATTCGGAATATTATATCGTTGTTGTGTCAGGCTTTTAAAGATTCATCAGGCTTGGAGGTGTTTGAATACAATCATTTCATTATCAGGGAAAAATTTATTTAACTGTATTCTAAAATAATTATATATATAGCCATTTACAATTTCTATTAATTCTGATTATGATATCGTAATTTGTTATCAGACTTTTAAAGAATCATCATCCAACAATTGAAAATGAAATGCTCCTAATTATGATATTGTAAAAATTTAAAAGGTTCATTCACCATGCATTTAAGTAGAGTTCCATGCATATTTATATTTTGATTTTAACAGGTGTTAATTGACCTACAGATGCACAGAGAGCTAAAAAAATAACATTTTCTCTAATTCCTGCTTCCATTTTTATTTTTTTATCACGGAGTGTGTGCTATCCCTGTAAAGGGTTTATTTTTTATAAATTTACTAGCTGCTTCGGCGGACCTCTTGCTAGCCAGGGGCACGCCCCCTGGACCCCAACCCATGAACCCACTCCCACCCACCACACCCCCCGAAACCCCCCCCCCACCCCCCCGAAACCCACCGCACCATGCGCAACCTCCGCCCCCACACCACCACCCCAAGACTCCATCCCGCACCCTACCCACCTCGGACCCCACTCACGTACCACTCCACTACGCCTCTGGACTCTCTGAACCCCCCACCCCGTGCCCTCCACCCCCACGCACCACCCCTTGGACCCCTCCACCCCGCTACAACCCCTGGACCCCTCCTCTGCAACCCCCTACTCCACGTCACTCCCTCACCCCCACTCCACTCCACCCCGTACCCACCCTCCGCACCCAGTTTTTGCATTTCTAGCTCTCTAAAGGCCCACAGATTATGTATACAAAATTTGATCGAGTTTGCTCCAAGGGCAAGAATTTTCATTTTTTCACCCCCCCCTTTTTTATTTGGGTGGTTTTTTGGGGGGAATTCTTTAAACAAAAGTTGTCAGAAATGACATCCTATACAACTTTGCTTATAATAAAATTTGCCGTAGGATTAATAGTTTAGGAGTTATTTGATAATTTTCATTCGTGCGCCTCCACAAACCCCCTTTTATGGTCAAAATATCAAAACGTTATATAGCTAAAAACGTAAGTTAGAAGACATCTGATCCAAATATGAAATTTCATAATAATCCCTTCAGCCGTTTTTACGTGAATCGTGAGCAACTTTTCGCGGAAACCACGGAAACATACAGACAGACAGACAGGGATTTTGTTGAGGGTGTTTTCGTTCATAACTTTGCTTGAAACCTGTACAACCAAAATTTGGCGTGATTTGGAGCAATGTACAGACAAAACCTTAATTTTATATATATAGATTTGAGATAAATAAAAAAAAAAAAAATCTCCAAAATAATTTAAAAGATTTTTTAATTTTTTAATTTTATTTCCTCTTTGTGAAACACCACTATAACCCGTTAAATAATTCCTGTGTTTAATATGTTTCTCTATAAACCAACACCGCTTTCCATAAACTTTATATAGATTTAGCTTTAAAAAGACGATCTCAAAGAGTCCTAATGTGACCAGTTTAAGGTACATATAGGCTTTTAGAAATAACTTACTTAAAATTATGAAAAATCTATAAATTCCTTCACTTTCTCCTTATCAGAACTCTTTAGTAGGTACCTATACACTAGGTAAAGCAAGAGAAAAAAATAATTAGAATTAAAAACTATAAAATATATACGATATCAAGTTTTGTTCACCTTTTATTAAAAGACCAAAAGCATATTTAAAAATAAAAGAGTTTAATTTAAAAATTTAAAATTTAAAAATTGTATTGTTGTCGATTATTTATTTGAATTGTTTATGGCATTCACAAAATGGATGTCATTTTCCCAATTAGTAAGAAAATCAGTGCGAAGATGTGATTTATTCTGAAAATAGTGTACATATTAAAGTAATTAGCTGTTAATTATTTTACTGGGTCTTGAAAATGTTTTCTATTTTCCTCTCAAATTATTATCACTTGAAAACGGCTTCAAAATTAGAAGTATAAACTATAAAATTCTAACCAATCTAATTTCCCCATAGGTGTCCAATCTGAAATAATTGTCAGATTCATCAACCTGTTTTCCATAACTTCAACAGACATATTCATATTTTACTATATGACAATTGAACTTGTGTTTATCGAAAGAATGGAAAAAAAAAAAAGTTTGCTAGAAAGGATAAAATATTTTTTTAAGCCGGCAATGAAATTGATATAAAGCAAACTTTATTGAATAGAATTCACTTTATATCAATTATTCCAACTTTTAGAAATATATATAGGTATATATACTTTTTAGCATAGCTTCGAAGTATTTTTTACTTTACCATTCAGGGTATGGTCAAGTATTGTAATCGTGCATGAAAAAAGTGGGTTTTTCCTTCTTTTTTTCAAAATATCTCAAAAACGGCTGAAATTATTTTGATTAAAAAAATTGAGCGAAACCATGGCATTTCGGTCTATAAAAAAGCCCTAATAAGTGAACATCGAAAAAATTATATTTTTCGAGATAATAATTGTTTTGTCAAAATGATCTGTTTGTCTGGTTGTTGGTTAGTTAGTCTGCGCGATACCAAATTTTTGTGGACGAGCTAGCTCAAAAACTAGTGTGAATATCGAAACCAAATTTCACACGTAGTTTTGGTCCATTGAAATTAAGAGCTGATTAGATTTTGGTGCATATCGACACAAAATTAAGGGGGGTGGAGGGGGGTTAAAAATTAAAAATCTAGGCCATTTGAGCAAACTCAACCAAATTTTGTATACACAATCAGTGGAACCCCAGAAATCTAAAAATGCAAAAACTAACCGCCCAAAATGGGGTGGGGTGTAGGGTCAAAAAATGAAATTCTAGGCGCTTGTACCAAACTCAACCAAATTTTGTATACATAATCAGTGGGCCCACAGTAATCTAAAAATTCAAAAACTAACCCCCCTACCCTACATGATTATAAATAATTTTATTAAATATTAAATATAAGGAGAGGGGCCAGGTTGTATGGTAAAGTCATGTGGATGGCCACATCAGGACACGTCAGCTTATTTTCATTAATATAAGTTTTTTATTTAAAATTTTTTATATAGGAACCTGAGTTTAGAAAATTTTATTTACAAAAAAATGTTTCTAATTTTCATTCAATTTTATTTGAGAAATTTACAATTTTTTTAAAAATAACATTTTTAAGAAATACCTATACTAATTTTTTTCACTGATGTATAATATCTTGACTTTGACTGATTTGCAGTTGTGGGTGTTTAATGAAATTTATACGGAACCAACTTGATAACTTCTCTTACCATATGCAAATAACCGTATTCGAATACCTATCCAATCAAACGTTATGCATATATACGAACATAAATATGAACAAAGAGAATAAAGAAGAAAATTAATTTAAACCCATTAGAACAATGATGAAAAAATAATTTTCGAACTTTGGGTGACGAGATTAATTGTAAAGTGATTGAATATAAACGTTAGAATGTTTCGTTTGAACGCTACATTATTCTACAAGATTTTCGTGTATAAAAAAAATAGTTGCTTCCAAAGAAACAATACAATAAATAAATAAATATTATAGATATATTTGTTGAATTGATTATCTCGCAGTCTTTTTTAAATTAGTTAAAAGGACATTCACTCATAGACTAACTTGCACTTGACCGATTTTTTTGGGAATATGATTAACCTAGCTTTAAACTTAAAATAATATTACGTAACCACATTTGCTAACTATTCATTAAATTGATATATGATATTATCAATTTATTAGAAATACCTACTCTAGTAAGAAAAAACATAAACATGAAAATTTCTTTGGGTTGGAACCTTCCAAGGTAAAATAAGAAATTGATTAAAATTTTCTATAGTTTATTCTTCACGTTTCGTTTTCTAATTTTCAAGTGATGGTAGATAGAGTTTACTCAGGATCGATCTGTTAAAATCGATATATAATATATATTAGCTTCTTTCGACGTAGATGTCCGGAACACCATTTTTTTTTCTAGGATATGTCCTGAATTATTTAACAAAGTATGCGCGACTATAGGACTATATTCGGCTTGAGATTTCATATTCTCGTTGAGGCCCAATCGAACATTTTCGTAACATATAACATATCTCGAGTCAAATTTTTGTTTAACACGAACGAAGAATTTTTTACGGAAAACACTGATTTTTTAACACGAGCGATCAAATTCTCAGTGCGCATGCCCCGGACATTAGAGGATGTTCCGGTTATGTACTACGAACGAAGCTAGTATTATATATAAATTTCCTTTTTACTACTCACTACTAAATTAAAAACGGAGTAAAAAGTGAAAACTATTGACAATTCCTTCAATGAATGGTAGAAGCTGGAAAACTAAAACTTGGCACATAAAATGCATCGTTCTTATCAACTTTTGCTTCAAATTTCAGCTCATTAATGAAAAGATTTCAAGATCTGGAAATTTTAAACCGAGAAAAGCAAAAATTTGATCCATTTTGCAGTAGAACGAACTTTCCACTATCTTGAGTTATCATATTATCTATCCGAATCCAAACACACGAGGTACGTAGAAAAAAATCATATTTGAAAATTAATTTCTTTATGTTTTAAACATTTAAAGCAAAAAAAGCGTATCGAGTGATTTTTTTAATTGTAAGCCGGAAAAATTCTCCTGTTTATCAACCTTACTAGAAAAGTCTTACTAAACAAGCGAAAAATACTATCTTGTTGTAAATACAAAGTAGATTAAAGAGCTTGTAGATTTTCCATGGAACTGTTTCTAACATATTTATCTATCTATTTGGAGGGAGATGTTAATCTGATCTGCGAGTGAAACCCACTCTGTCTCGACCTGAATCATCATTTGTTTATAAAATCTAACCCTAGCCACGTGATAAGCTCAGCTTCACCGGAGGTGAGTGTATGCTCACCGCTCAAGGATAATAATTTAAAGCCGACGATACCAATTCCCGGGAACTATTCTCGCGAGCTAAAACTACTCTCGTCGGGCGAAGTTGTCCTTCAGCTAGAGTAGTGAAATCACTCTAAAATTTTCAATTTTTTTTTTCTATTTTAAGCTATAAATATCTGAAACGTAAAGAAAAATCATTTACAAGGAAGATATTTTTTTGCTTGTCTGAATTCCGAGAATTCGAAAACGAAGAAGAAAGTTCGTTTTGGTGATATTCCCAAAACGAGTATAACTGATTGGATTTTAGTCTTTTAGCTTTCAAAATTTCCAGCTAAAAAATTTGAATCTTTATATGAAAAGCTCCTAAACTTTTGTACTTAGTAAGCTGAAATCTATCAAACCGACGATGCCAATTTATGAACTATTCTCACATACTAAAACTACTCTTGGCGGGCAAAGACCCTTGCCGCTAGAGTATTAAAATCAGTCAACATTTTTCGAATTTCACACATATAAGCGCACTGTTGAATTGAAACTTTTATTGCAGACGATATCAACCAATCATTTTTTTTTTCATTTTTTGAAATTTTATTTCATTTTTATTAGAATTATTAATTAGCTATTAACCATTACGATCACTTTGAAACAGACGATGCTTACTTAAAGAAGTTGTTTCACCAAATGGGTTTTCTTAGGATTTTTTCGAAATTTAGACAGATTATCATTTAAATAATTCTGCATCAATTGGTGGCAAAACGAAATTTATGAACAATATAGTTCCGGAGATATTAAATCCCAAAGATAGAGTTTTTCAGACTCTTATACATTGCACTATACGGGATATCGGAAAGTTTACATACATATTTAATTATAATTAAGAAACTCCTCTTACCATTTTTATAAAAAACTAAACCAACATTAAAATAATAACTAATACATTTTTCAAGAAAATTTTGATTCATAGTTACAACACAGTTTCTGAGATAATAATGAATAAATAATCAAAAATGTATAATGAAAAATTTACACTAAAAACAAGCTGGCAACAACGCATTTATTTAACCTAAAAAGTGGGTTACCTTTAGTACTTTTTTGACGTTTTTTCGCTTCAGCCATTGTCGCAACAGCTTTCAATCGCTTATTAAGAACTTTTTGTTTAATAATTCTCCATTTATAATGTACTTTATATGAAATTTCTATGATAAAATATATATATAAGCTCCGACAGTGTTGTCAAATTTGTCAAACGAGCACGGGATTGGGTAGTAGCGGTACATAAACAGCAAATAGTTTTGGGCTTATGAATAATGAATCCTTATTGTCTGTTCTATATACTCTAGCATTAACTTTTTGCTAGTATTGACGCGAAACAACTACCTTAATATTATATGTTCTTCGTCTTTCTTACTACGATGTGAAAGATAGTGCCATTGTAAATATACACTTGTGTTGACAATAAACACGTATACATTTACAATAGCTTCACCTTTCACGTCGATTCTGGTCAAGTCATTGTGAACTTAGCTTTACTCTCCGCACATACATACACAGATCATGAGCTGCCTTTCGCCTTTAACTTTTCTCTTTCCATCTCGAATTTCTCTGAATCGCTACCTTCGCTCTTGCAGTTTCCCTTCAAAAGTTTATATTAATAATCTGCATCTTTCTGCTTAGCTTCTGCTTTCTAGCTTAAACGATTCATTTATAAAAAAAATTGCCATATACCAAAATTTAAGGAGAGCGTACCGTATTTTGAAAAAATTTGCACTTTTTCATCTATTTGGTATCTTATTGAAACACGTTAAGGTAGTTTGTTTCGCGACAATACTAGCAAAAATCCAATGCTAGAGTATATAGAACAGACAACAAGGATTCATAATTCATAAGCCCAAAACTTTTTGCTGTTTATGTACCACTACTAGCCAATACCGTGTTCATTTGACAAATCTGACAACATTTTCCGAGGTTGAATATTTTTATCATAGAAATGACCGATAAATACATTATAAAGGGAGATTTATTAAACAAAAAGTTCTTAATAAACGATTAAAAGCTGTCGCGACAATGGCTGAAGCGAAAAAACGTCAAAAAAGTACTAAAGTTAATCCACTTTTTAGGTTAAATATATGAGTTGTTGCCATCTTGTTTTTAGTGTAAATTTTTCATATTATACATTTTTCATTATTATCTCAGAAACTGTGTTGTAACTATGAATTAAAATTGAAAGTAATGGAAGGCAGCCCAGAGGTAGTGAGGAAAGAAAAAATTAACACATATAAAATAAGGTGTAATTTATTGGAATCCTTTCCTTTCAAACCGACGTTTCGGAGGATTTTCCCTCCTTCTTCAGGGTTTCAAAGGGTCAATGAATGAAATTTTATTTGTTTCATTCATTGACCCTTTGAAACCCTGAAGAAGGAGGAAAAATCCTCCGAAACGTCGGTTTGAAAGGAAAGGATTCCAATAAATTACACCTTATTTTATGTGTTAATTTTTTCTTTCCTCACTACCTCTGGGCTGCCTTCCATTACTTTCAATTAAAATTTCTACCAGTCCGTCTCTCTCCAGAGAAAATTTCGTTGCAAAAATGAATTAAAATTTTCTTAAAAAATCTATTAGTTATTGTTTAATGTTGGTTTAGTTTTTTATAACAATAGTAAGAAGAGTTTCTTAATTATAATTAAATATATATGTAAACTTTCGGATATCCTAATGTATAAGAGTCTGAAAAACTCTCTCTTTGGAATTTAATATCTCCGGAACTATTGTTCATAAATTTCGTTTTGCCACCAATCGATGCAGAAGTATTTAAATAATAATCTGTTTAAATTTCAAAAAAAATCCTAAGAAAACCCCATATGGTGAAACAACTACCTTAAGAAATCCAATCGACTTTGTTTCGTTTCAATGATTTAGGTCTAGGTTAAACTGAGACCTTGAAATCGGCTTTTTAAGGTGAATAGTCTGAAATTTTTTCCAGGCAGCAATTTTTTTTTTTTTTTTTTTTTGTTATAAAATAAAAGAAATATTTACTTAATATATTTATAATGCGTTTAATTTTTCGAGCGAAACAAAAATCCAAGTTCAAATAATTTCGTACACATGTAATATTTAGAATTTTATGGAAACAATAATATTTGTATAGTCATTGGACTTGTCTGAAAATGCTAATCGTGATTCTGGAGAAATATAATAAACTAAATAAGTAGGTTATAATGAAAGGCAGTCCATAAATTATTTAAATTTCCGACGTTTCGGAGACTTGTTTTCTCTCCTTCTTCAGGGTATTGAATAGTTATTGATGGGTGAGTATAACTCGGTTCCCATTTGTCTCCACTTTCAGTCATAGCAACAATATTATAACATTTTCTAAAATTATATCATAAGTGTACTTGGTTATACCGAGTTATACTCACCCATCAATAACCATTCAATACCCTGAAGAAGGGCAGAAAAAAGTCTGCGAAACCCCGGAAATTGAATAAAATTTAAATAATTTATGGACTGCCTTTCATTATAACCTACTTATTACCAGTCCGTCTTTCTAAAAAAATAAATAAAATTAAATAATAAACTAAACCGATTATACCCTGTCTACTTTCAAATGATAAAGTAAACTTGGCTCTCTATTTTTTCCGGCCTTATTTTACATCCTCACATATTTTTTCATTGATGATTTAAAAGGGGTTTTCACGCCAAAAGTGGAAGTAAAATTTCTTTTAGGTTTTCTTTGCAAATTTTGATGATTTGTCAATTTATTGTCAACGAACCGTGTGAGCTAGAAAGTTCATACTATCCACAATGGTGCATCTTATTAATATTTACTTTTGTTCCAAATTTCAGCTCCAATGAGTTTAAACCGTTCTACAGGTCTCAATTTAACCATTTTCATATATAAAAAGTCAAAATCTAATCAGTTTTTCGTTTTAGAAATACAAACATTTTGGCACCAGAACAAACTTTATTCACTTTTTCAAATTCACTTAAGTTATTATCTAAAACATACTACCTTACCAATATTTTTATTTGATTTTTAATGGTTCACTCCTGTTTTAATACTTGTCATTAAATAAATAATATTGAATAGTATTAGCTATTATTTCAATAAGCCTGGTTTTCACCTGAATATACATTCAGAAATCAGTGCTCTAAAATTATTAGGAGATTCTTGATCTGTTGAACCATCGCAGAATCGTTTCCTTCCTTTTCTCCTTTTCTAGACCTGACCATGACATTGTTTTCTGATAAGATAAAATCACAAATCAACAACACTCCTTTTCTGTCAATATAGAAAAAAAATCGGAACTGATTTTTCAGATTTTTTGATTTAAAAGATTCATTGGTCAATTCTCTTCAATATTTCTCATTATTAGAATTTATGTTTCTCAAAGGGTTAAGCCACTATGGTGAAATTTGTATTCTAATTCATATTCAAACGCTTCTACTGACTAAACCAATCTACTTAAGTAAAAACTTCATTGAATTAATCTCTAAAAAATCAAAATTCCTAAATGAAATTTTATAATACTTAAGTAGCCTAGACTATTAATTTAGAAGATATAGTTTATTTGAGAAATATTTAGGAATTTTTTCTGTAGAAAATAAATATTATTTTTCAAAAAGACTGGGGGATTCACTTAAAGAGAGCTTAGATCTAACCATCTGCAAATTTTTAGATAAATCGGAGTCATTGACAATTTTTCAAATTTTTTTATTTAAAAAATTAATTGAACAACTTTTGCTAGTGGTTTTTGATATTGAAAAATTTTCAACCCGTTTTAACTAGTAAAATCTACATTTTATCTAAGTTGATACACAGAAATACTTTTTGTCTAAATTAAAATTCTCTTCAATATTATAAGAATTTATGGTTCTCTTTGGTGGGATGTGTATTCATATTCAAATGCTTCCACTGGCTAAACCAATCAACATATAAAAAACTTTATTAAAACTGTTTAGAAAATCAAATTTTCTAAATGAAATGTAATTATAATTAAATAGCTCAGAACAATAATTTAGTAGATATATCCATTTATTTTAAAAATACATATTTTAGAATTTTTTATTAAGGAGGTTCTTTCGCGACAATCCACACAAAAAGTTTTAGCCTCGTAACCTCTCTATAAATATGAACCGAACTAAAATTTTAGGTTATGTTTTTTTAACGTGACTGTCCACTCACACTACGAAATCTATATGGGTACACACATACTTGCCGGATCGTTTCCAATCCATTGTGCTTATATCCCCTCCACTAAAAATAACCCTCCAAATATGTTTTTTTTTGTTTTCTATCAAAACTATAAATAATTTCAATTTTTTTTTACGTTACTCCGAATATATTATTCTAACAAATATTATTTTTTCATCAAGATGGTGAAAGTCCTTCAATTAAAAAAAATAAAATAATGATCATATCCCCACCCTTTCCCTATCTACCCTATGTAAAAAATGTCATTTTTAATTGCAATTATTTCATGTTTGGTGTGGTAAATCGTCTTCAAATTCTAACAGTATGTGTATTATACTTTTAATGACTTATATTCCAAGTTTAAAAGACTTCTTGAATTTTTGCATTTGTGAAAGAATTACCTTAAGAAAATAAATATAAAAAAAATCTTGCTTCTTGGGGGTACCGAGTGTCTTGCCTAGTCAGCGAATTTTCAGTGATTACTCAAAATTACACCAAGTGGAATCTTGATTTATTAGTTTTGTACTTTTTTACACCTTTATCCTTGACTTTTAAGAAACAAAAACAATTTGTCATATTCATAATGATCTTTAAATAAGGAAAATATTAAATTATATTCATGGGAAAGAAAATATTTCAATTTTTATTAAAGAAAATAGAAAACCAACTATTCATCTATTTTTATATGGATACGATATGTGCAAATTATGTAACCAAATTCCTAATAAATAAATAAATGGACCAGCTTTGCAATTCAAGCTTTCTCTTTCTCAATCTAACTAGAGTTTAAAATAGATCTCATAAATTTATCAATAATATTTGAAGATTTTTTTTAAATTATGGGTTGGTTTATTTTTGACTAGAAGTTTAATGAAGAATGCAGACAATTTTTTTTCTTTATTAGCTGTAGTTTCGGCCCTTGTTGGAGCCATTCTCAAAGATGTAATTTTTGTTGCAACTTTAAAAAAAATTCTTAAATAATAACAAATTTATAATAATTATTATTAATATTTTATAATTTCTTTTTTACTCTTCACTCGTGAAACAGAACCCTATTAGTGTGGATAAAATCTCTGTCTGTCCATTTGTCAGAGCAGTGTAATTCAGAAACTAAATAAGTAATATATAAACATGAAAGTTATATAATATTAGATGCGACGCCCTCCTCCGGCTGGCCTCTTGCTAGCCAAGAGTCTTAGCTAGTTTTTAAGGAATTTGGTGTTGGTACTTGGTGAAACATTTTTTAAAATTATTGGTTAAAAAGTATTTTTTATCCAATAATTTTAAGAGTCTTCGCCCCCTACTTACGATCTTCCTTCACCCCACCAACCCTATTCTCCCCTTTATTTTGATTAGTTGATTTTTGCATTTCTAGTTCTCTAATAAATTTATTTGTGAAACCTACCTAGTAATTTATATTTTTTAATGTTAAATTTTTAATTTGATTAAATATTCTTCATCACCAACCTACCCCATTCTCCCTGAACAACATTAATTATTTACCTCATATCCTTACGAATCTTCAATTAAATTTATAAATCATGAATAATTATAGTATCAAATCGGTATATATGGCCGATCCTCCAAGTTTTTGTGTAATATACTACATAATAAAATGATTATATTTAATCAGTTAAAGCTTCTTAAATTAGGTTTAACTAAGAATTCTTCTAATATCTTCTTCTTCGAGTGCCATACCCGAAACGGGTGTCGGCTCCTCTCCACATATACCTGTGCTGAGTGTGTTTAGTTGTTTTACACAGATATACGGGACCTACTTTTTAACGCCGGTTCCTAACGGCTAATTTGGAGAGGTTACTAGGCAATTAGACTCTTGGTAGGTTGCCATTACTTTCCAAGAGGAGGCGACTGCAAATATATATCTGCCGAGACTCGGTCTCGAACCAGCGATCTTCGATTCAGCGACCCAACACTCTATCCACTGACCCACAGTCGCCTCTTCTATTATACTATTTATTAATTAGGTACATATATCTCAGCGAGTCTCATTTGCACTTGACCGCTTTATTGAATTTTTTTGCTAGTTTGATCTTTAATTAAACACGACTTTTTAGTTTCTATTTCTTTGAATTATCGTTAGATCCAAGTATTGTATTAATCAATTATGGTATTGAAATATAATGAAAAATAACTTAGAATAGGAATTACGTTAATTAAATTTTGACTCATGCTATTATCTGATTTATTTAACATTATATAATATTTATATGTATATACCTAGTATATATATATATACATTTGTTTCCTTGACGTCAATTATTACTTATTGTTATTGCTAATTTCAAAATACTTAAAAAATTAAGTATTTTCAATATTTTTTTCCAACTTTAGGATTATATTTAGGGTTTCGTTTAAAAAGTAAACCGGAACCAATTAGTGTTGCCAAAATATCTGTCTGTCATTGTAGCACGTAAACTAAATGGGATACAATAGTTTTTAAGGAATTTGGTATCGGTACTTGGAGAAACATTTTTTAAAATTAATGTGTAACCTACCAAGTATTTTTTATCCAATAATTTTTAAATGGGATACATATCTACTTGAAATTTAGAAGTTTTTGTAATTATTTTCGAAAATTGTATTATAATTTTAATTGAATGATTTTGGAAAGTATTTACTTTACTTCACAATGACAATACTTGGACCTGCCCAGAGGCCAACGCGCAATAGTTAATTAAATGATTATATTTTCCAAAATAGTTCAGATCTCAAATTTATTTTTATTTCTTGTTGATAATGATAGAATGAGTGAACATGCAAAATTTTTTCAGAATTTTAATTTAAGTACTTGAATGAAATTATTGAGCTGGTACAAAAAGCACATGAAAACGATTCATTGGAATTCTCTCACATCGTCATTTTAAATCGAAATAAATTAAAAATAATAATTAACTTAATTCTTCTTAAAGAGATCTTTGCAGAGAGATACCTCACATTCTATGATAAAATATATCTTATTAAACTCACAAAAAATTCTACCCTCTCCAAAATAATCATTCAATTAAAAGTGACACAGTGTCCTTTGTGAACTTCTGAAGATGGGCTTATACCCCGAAATATATATAGAGTCGTTCTAAACAAGCACCTGATCTTTTATTTATATGAAACCTAGGTACCTTGTATTTTATAAAAAGTTTCTAAAAAAATTTTCAAAAATTTTCTTTACTTTATTTAAAATGTTTCACCAAGAACCTATACCATTTTCCCTTAACAAAATTGTCATTGTGATTGATATAGGGTCACTTTTTCAACCTTAATAGATAGAGCTTCTTTACGGCTCAGCGATACAATTCTGACTTCATGTTCGAAATTTGTACTGGTCAATTCTAGTTAGAGAAATTATTTCTTTAGAAAACAATATTTAATTAAACTAAACTTATAAATATTTGTTAATCATATTCAATCATTTATTATATTTGTAATAGTTATGGAACCTTCGGTTTTCTGGACTCGCACTTGTCCAGGTTATTTTATATTAATGCCTCATCCCCTGAAAAATCTGAATGTAACTCAAATGACATTTTTTTGTTGCAGGGAGAAAAACCATCGGTCCCAGTATTGAAATATGTTGATCAATAATATAAAATGTTCAAAAAGTAATTTCGACTGGTGATTTCTTCTTGATGCTTTGTCTCGATATTTGGAGTGATGTTTGTAAGTTTTATTTTTGTTTCATTGGATGCAATTACCAACTCTATTTCTTTTTTTGTTCATATTTTAACGAGTGCTTTAAAGCCCCTTGCAACAAATTTTGTAAGAGCGCAACAAAATTCAGAACTGGATTAAGTAATAACCTAAGATATTTTAATGTAAATATGAATTCGAGGGAAGACCAAGGAAAAGTTTTTGAAATTTTAACTCTTGAATGAATAAAATTATTTGTTGAAAAGATTTAGTTTTCCGAGTGTAGCAGAGTTGATGATTCATAAGGAGAAATCAATGAAGTGATTCGCAACCTGGGTTCCGCGGAACCACAAAGAATGGTTTGGGGTTCCCACGCCTAGAGGTCAATAAAAGAAAAATTGAAAAACAAAAATAGTAGTTAGTAGTTCACCCCTCAAAAAATTTGTCATGTAAAGAAAAAAATACTAAATTTAGAGTCTAAGTATTACCTTATAGTCAAATAAAACCATTGATACTTAAAAATGCGATGAACATCATTATTATTGTCTCAGTGATACCATTTTTGTTGCTCTAAAGTTGCTTAACTTTCTTTTAATACAACTATTACGTTACATTAATAACAAAATGAAAACATCATTTAAATTGTTTTATTATTATTTTGTTATTAATGACCTTTGAAATATAATATTACTTTTCAAAAAGAGAATATTATTTATGAGCAGGTACATTGAATATGTAAAAAAAAACCTGTCCGATCCGAAAGGGGCATATGGGTATCCCAATGACATAACCAAAAAAATATAATAATAATATTATTCATAAAAATAAAAATGTTAGGTATTATAATTTAAAATGCACGTTTTTTGTACCCAATTTCCCCAAAATCTAGCAAATTTTTAAAATGTGGCAACACCGTCATCGGCATGTTATATTTGGAAACTATAAAAGTAACATAATGTTGATATTTTGACGAAAAATTAAATATCTCATATTTTAGTGCTAGGAGGTTCCTCAGAAATAAATATAAGTGCTCTAGGGTTCTTCGCTCTACAAAAGGTTGAGAAACACTGCTCTACGTGATGGATATAATTCATTTGTTGAGCGGCCAGCTATTACAAAAAAAAATATATATATATATATATATACCTATGAATTTACCTACATCCCATTGGACATAACAACCCATGAAAAATCATAGATAGAATATTTCTAATTAAAAAGACTAATAATGAAGCTCAAACTTTCGTAACTATACTCTCTAACAAATAAATTATAGTGAAAAGATTTTATTTTGCCGAGAGTAGCAGAGTTGTTGATAAATAACGAGAAATCAATGAGGTTATTCTAATTGTTTCTAATTAAAAAGACTGATATCGAACTTTCGAAATAAGAGTCTTTAACAAATTATATACATGTATATGTTTATTTGTAGCAAACAGAGACAACCTCATTGATTTTTACTTTACCATACAGGGTATGGTCAAGTATTATAATCTTGCATGAAAAATGTGTTTTTTTCCTTCTTTTTTTCGAAAAATCTCAAAAACGGCTGAAACTATTTTGATTAAAAAAATTGAGCGAAACCATGGCATTTTGCTCTACAAAAAAGCTCTAATAAGTGAACATAGAAAAAATTATATTTTTCGAGATAATAATTGTTTTGTCAAAATGTCTGTTAGTATGGTTGTCTGGTTGTCTGTCTGTTAGTCTGTGCGTTACCAAATTTTTGTGGACGAGCTAGCTCAAAAATTAGTTTGAATATCGAAACCAAATTTCACACGTAGTTTTGATCCATTGAGATTAAGAGCTGATTAGATTTTGGTGCATATCGACCCAAAATTAAAGGGGGTGGAGGGGAGTTAAAAATTAAAAATCTAGGCCATTTGAGCAATCTCATCCAAATTTTGTATACCTAATCAGTGGACCCCCAGAAGTCTAAAAATGCAAAAAGTAACCTCCCAAAATGGCGGGCGTAGGGTGTAGGGTCAAAAAATGAAAATCTTGGCCATTTACCAAACTCAACCAAATTTTGTATACATAATCAGTGGGACCCCAGAAGTATAAAAATTCAAAAATTAACCCCCCCCTACATGATTATAAATAATTTTAGGGGCCAGGTTGTATGGTAAAGTCAAGTGGATGGCCACATCAGAACACGTCAGCTTATTTCTTATGAAAATATTTATATTAAGTAGAAGACACATACTATTTAATATATTCTTTATTTTTTTTGGATGATAACATTTTTTCACGACTCGTAACCCTCCCCGCAAATTGTGGTCATTGGACAGTTTTGGTCCTTGATTGGTTTGAGCCAGAAAACTGAAACTCGTCACAAATGTGAAACTTATTAATACATACTTATGTATTAAATTTCAACCCATTTTTTGAGTAAATATTATTTCGACGAACTTACTCAGTAAAATTGGCTTTTACTTTTTTTGGTGTCCTATTCGTATACAAACTTAGATGACCTTCTTGATGAGCTTATTCCATTATTTATGTTACTCTCAGCAAAATACCATTCTCTTGTAATTTAAAAGTGCATATTTTTGAATGAATTTTTACTGAGAGATATCCAATTATTTTTGTTAACTCGAGCATGCTGAATGAATTTTCATTTTTGAATAATTTTAATGGAAAATAAAAAATCCATGTGACAATCCACCGCCTGTCACCATTCTCGGATAAACTTTCACTCTCAAGGGGGTAGGTTGGTGTATTCCACCCCCGTTGAAACTGAAGTAAACAATCAACGAGGCAATAAAGGTAGAAATAGAACCCCAAGTAACAAAATCATTATATAAATATACTTAACGAAATTAAATCATTAACCAGGTGATTTTATTCTTAATTTCAGTATATTTATAGACTGGACAGAAGAAAATGGCTAAAAAAGACCGGAAACTAATACTTTTCGTGAGTTATGTATAGTTCGTAAGTTGAGGTCAAGCAATTTTTACTAATTGAAAATATTTTGTTTGCTGAGAGTAGCAGAGTTGTTGATTCATAAAGAGAAATTAATGAGGATGTCCTCTGCTTGATTCAAATAAACTAAATGTATTTTACATAAGTATACGAAATATAAATTTGTAAATATATAATTTATTTGTTTGAGACTATAGATTCGAAGGTTTGTCCTTCATCATCAGTCTTTTTAATTATAAATATTCTATCTGTTATTTCTTATAGGTTGAAATACACAATTGGATGTAAGTAAATTCGTTTGTTGAGTGACCAACTTACCATTAAAACTAAACGAATTAACCTACAACCAAAGGGGTATTTCAACTTATGAGAAATAAAAGATAAAATATTTATATTTAAAAACACTGATAAGAAGGCCAAACCTTCGAAACTATATTCTATAACAAATTTTTTTTATAAATACATACTATATTTATATATTTATATGGGTATGTATATGTGTGTCGAGCAGATGACAACCTCATTGATTTCTCTTTACTATAATTTTTTACTTTATCCAATGCGAAGCATGGGAGAAAGTATTGGAATCGCTCTCGCGGCAAGCGCGACTTCAAAGGGTCCTCAGGTAAAGACTACGGAACCCATAGACTCAATTAAGGTCACAAATTGAAGTATTCAATGAGATTGAATTTTAGCACTTGACGGTTTTGCCAAAAATTACCTGGAATCCCGTCGAGAGGCCAAAAAGTGCCATTTTTTGGAAGTGCGTGGGGATGTATGTATGTATGTATGTGTGTGTGTTATCGTTTTTTTCGTCCACGATTTTTTCCACACCTTTGCGCTGATTGAAATGAAATTGAAAACCTACCATTAGTTTAACAAAATGAAGCGCTGATTAGTTTTTGGTACATATCGGTCCACAAACATTAGTACTTTATTTCAGTACTTTTTTAGTTTTTTCTAAATATCTTGAAAATGACTTAACCAATTTTGATGAAATTTAATATCCTAATTAAGTACCTTGGGGACCACAAAAAAGGTTAAATAAAGTTTTTAGTAAAATTATATTTTAAAGTACTTTACTCAAGAACATATTAATATTTCAAATGAATTTGGATAAAGTTTAGCAACGATCCGTTGCAGTTTATTTTTTTAGAATTCAGTCAAAAATTGATTAGAATTAAATGGTGTCCAAGATATATCGTGCGAAGTATAAAAACAAAAATACTACTCATTTATTTATTTGAAACCAGCTGCGAAGTCCGCCTTCGGCGGGCATCTTGCTGGCCAGGGAGCTATGCCCTCTGGACTCCGTAGTGGGTTTTAAAATAATAATTTAAATTTCCCAATTTTAATAAATTTTATTTGTCATGAACTAATAGTGGGTTTTAAAATTAAAAAAAATCTTGTTGTCTTCGTCGTCCAAGCTGATTATAATAAGTATAGATAAATAATAAATATCTATAACTTTATGAATGGGGTCGGGTTAGGCAAGGGGTAGCGTGTCAGCCTGCTAACCAAGTGGACCCGGGTTCGAATCCGGCTCGAGGCATCCGGCTAAAATCTGAACCCGTGGTAGAGACAAATTTTAAAAAAATAATAAGTAGAATCGTAAATTGGCTTATGGCTAGAAAGGCCGAAAAGCCAAAAAAAACAAAAACTTTATGGAACCTTGAAAAACATATGATAATACTTAAGTTTTATTTTAGTTCTTTGTAGCTATACTAACAAATTAAATTGAAAGTTTTTGTGCCGAAGGTAGCAGAATTTTTATATATTGAAGGAGACAATAAAAGAGTGTGTCTTCTGCTGGAATTATAAATTTTATTTATTTATAATTCCAGCAGAAGTCACACTCTTTTATTGTCTCCTTCAATATACTAACAAATGTTTAAAAAGACCTCAGCAATCCGTTTCAAACTGAAATTCTCTTCTTATCAACGAAAATAAAAACGAATTTGATATTTTAAGTATTTTAGAAATTATAAGGCACATAATCACCCGAATGCGTGTACTGCCGCTTTAACATGAAGTTCCAAAATTTAAAGCGGCTATTTCATGAAATGCCGAGGCTGATTGTATATAGACTAAAAATTAGATGAAACGCCCGCGTGAAGTGAAATGCCTTGGCATTACATGACGTGTTTTACCAAGCGACCACGACATATTAAGAAAAATAATTATCCTTTAGAATACTTATATCTTATCGCGTTTGAAGTTAAAGTAAAAGTAAATATATTAAGCAGCAAGTACTATAAATGAATTAAATAACTTTTCAAATCTATAATCAGAAAATCAAATAAAAATTCTAACAAGTAGTTTCATTGAAAATATTTTGTTTTACCGATAGAGGTAGACTTCTTGATTCTTAAAGAGAAATAAATTAAGTTCTCCTCTGCTTGGTGCAAATAAACATATATATATATATATATATATATAAATAAATAATTTTTAACCATGATTTTTGCAGCATCTGTGGATGCGAATCCTAAAAAAAACTGAACATTATATGCCGCTAAAATAAAGACTAATCAGGGAAGTCAGTTCCAGTCTCTAGAAGTTATAGGGATAAACGAGTTGACGAATGCTTTCGATTGGTGTCTAATTTGATCCTCCAGGGGTGATGAATGTTTGAAATTATTGACGAATTCTGCTATTATGACCGAGAAATAAGATTTACTTTCTCTGGAAATAATGATTTTATTCGCTAAAATATTAGTAAGAAAGATGAAATCTCTTATAGATTCAAATAGTTTAAAAAATGTCGATATTTGAGAATTCCTTAAAAATTTTATATTATCAAAATTGAATTGGGAATCTCTCGAACTGAAGTTATCTATGAATGAGGTTCTTTCGCGACAATCCACACAAAAAGTTTTAGCTTCGTAACCACTCTATAAATATGAACGGAAGTAAAATTTTAGGTTATGTTTTTTTAACGTGACTGTCCACTCACACTACGAAATCTCTATATGGATACACACATACTAGCCGGATCGTTTCCAAACCATTGTGCTTATATCCCCTCCATTAAAAATAATCGCCCATATATGTTTTTTTTTGTTTTTTTATCAAAACTACCTGGTAAATATTTTCGATTTTTTTTTAAGTTACTCCAAATATATTGTTCTAATAAATATTAGTTTTTCATCAAGATGGTGAAAGTCCTTCAATGAAAAAAAAAATAAAATAATGATCATATCCCCACCCTTTCCCTATCTACCCTATGTTAAAAATGTCATTTTTAATTGCTATTATTTCATGTTTGGTGTGGTAAATCGTCTTCAAATTTTAACAGTGTGTGTATTATGCTTTTAATGACTTATATTCCAAGTTTCAAAGACTTTTGCATTTGTGAAAGAACTACCTTAAAAGACTTAAGGTTATATCTCGGATGAATACTTGAAAATGAAATATAAATGTTCGCGTTAATGACTATTGGGGTTTCCCCTACCGTAAAATGCGTGTTTTCTCACACACTTGATCGGTTTTATTATTTATTTAATACTTATTTTATTTATTTTTTTTAGTTTTTTCCTTAATATCGGAAACAACGAATGATGAATTCACTTACCACTCGATCGAGAAGCCAGCTAGCAGGGAAAATCAAAGGAATATAAGTGATCATATACACCATGCTAGTCCAGTCAACATCAAACGATTCGACTTTATAATACTTCATCACCAAATTCGCAATGACACTGTATTGGATCCATTGGAATGCATTGGAAGCGGAACATAATACAAAAATGCCTAGAACAATCCAGCGTCGTTTGTAAACTCGGCATTCGTCCAAGATTTTGTCCGTGGATTGACATCCAGCCGGATCTTTTTCCAGATCCATTTTTTCTCTTTAATTGTCAACCAGCATGCTATGGATATATACGGATCGCTTGTTGGTAACCGACTGGCTAAATTTCCAAGCAGATATCGAAGGGAGCGAGCGAGCACTATTGAGAGGAGAGGTGAGAATATATAGGGGAACGGCGTCTATCAGGGGGGACCCGGGGGACAAAGGGGGCCAGAGGGGCCAGAGGGGGACCAAGCGCGTGGCTTAGCTTCCCCTCACATTGCCAACTCCCCCACTGGTCCACAAAGAGAACCTGCATTTCTAACCCTTGTTAATTGAATACTAATTCATTCAACGTAGGCTGCATCCAGAGGGTGGGAATAGGGGTTCAAATTTCCGAGATTTTTTAATCATGGCTGTCTGCAGAAAATTCTCCAGGTGGGGACAAACACGTACAACAATAAAATGATTAGAGAATAGAGTACTTAAGGTAGTTCCTTCACAAATCCAAAAATTCAAGAAGTCTTTGAAACTTGGAATATAAGTCATTAAAAGCATAATACACACACTGTTAGAATTTGAAGACGATTTACCACACCAAACATGAAATAATTGCAATTAAAAATTACATTTTTAACATAGGGTAGATGGGGAAAGGGTGGGGATGTGATCATTATTTTATTTTTTTTCATTGAAGGACTTTCACCATCTTGATTAAAAACCAAAATTTGATAGAATAATATATTCGGGGTATCTTAAAAAAAATTGAAATTATTTACCACGTAGTTTTGTAAAAAACAAAAAAAAATATGTTTGGGCGATTATTTTTAGTGGAGGGAGTATAAGCACAATGGCTTGGAAACGATCCGGCTAGTATGTGTGTATCCATATAGAGATTTCGTAGTGTGAATGGACAGTCACGTTAAAAAACATAACCTAAAATTTTAGTTCCGTTCATATTTATAGATTGGTTACGAGGGTAAAACTTTTTGTGTGGATTGTCGGGAAAGAACCTCCTTAATAAAAAATTCTAAAATATGTATTTTTAAAATAAATGGATATATCTACTAAATTATTGTCCTTAATGCGTTAATACAAAAACACTTGATAATGTATGTGTAAGCTCAGTCGTAAGTTCAGTCATCCTTCGATTTAAGAGATATTTTTTTACACGATTCGATTCCCCCATTGGGAAAATAAATTATTATTATTATTATTATTGTTATTTTTAATTCATTGTTTGATTTTGATACTGTAGATGCTTAAAATAGCCTATATATATATATTATTATTTATAAAGCTTGCCTAGAATCAAGTTAATGTTCGAAAAAAATTTCGCTCCTTCCCCTCAAGTCAAATTTATATCTACTTCCCTGATCAAAGTTCTTGAAATTTTATTAGGTTGGAGTTGGTGGTGTTTCACAAGGAGATCAATAAAAATACAAAGATTTTTTTTATAAATTTACTCTCTATATATTTCAAGCTCTTGACTCATAGTCAGGAGAACATTGACTGAAGATAAAGTGATGACAAAATTTATTTAATATGATGAACAATTGTTTGTGTGTTAGTGTGGGCATGAATGAATTATCAGAGAATAGAATGGTTTCAAAGTGGGTAAAACCCAATAAACAGGTGAAGTGAACAAGGCCTAAGCTGGGAATAAAGAAAGAATATTTATACTCAGAAGGTGCACTTATATAAAAGGTTTGAAATATATAGAGTAAATTTATAAAAAAAATCTTTGTTTTTTTATTTTTCTCCTTGTGAAACACCATCAACTCCAACCTAATATAATTTTAATCATGTTTCACTATAAACCAACACCGCATTCCCTAAATTCGATTCAAAGTTCTTGAGTTATTTAATTTCCTTCTCCTGTCTTATACAATATACTTACAATAATAACCATTCTGGTATGGAAAAATAAATCGTCGAGTTCTTAGACATACTATACTCAGTACGTCCAACCAGTAATCCAATTCTTCTCCCACTCTTGTCAGTCATCATCATCATTGAGTATACTACAGTCCTAAGACTGGTTTGACTCAACCACCCGTCTCCACTCGACTCTGTCTCCCGCCATCTGTTTGACCTCTCTAAATGTCTCGCATCCCATATCCCCAATTATTTGGTTGAAATATTCTAATCTGGCCTTCCCCTTTTCTTTCCCACCTCCCCCTCCAAGATATCCCTAAGCAGTCCCCCATGTCTCAGTGTGTGCCCCATCATCTGACCTCTTCTTTTCTTCAGACTCTTCCACAAGGTTCTACTTTCTCCGATTCTTCCAAGAACTTCTTCATTTGTAATTTTATCCATCCATTTGATATTCATCATTCTTCTGTAGCACCACATTTCGAAAGCCTCTAATCTCTTTCTCTCCGCTTTTCCAATTGCCCAGGTTTCGTACATGGTTATGCTCCATACATATGTCTTCAATAGCATCTTCCTGTTTTCTTAACTGATTGAGGAGGAGCATAGTAGTTTTTGTTTTGAATTAAACAATTGCTTGGGCAATTCTTGATTTAATTTCGTCTTCGCTCCTCCCATCCCATGTTATTTTACTTCCTAGGTAGCGGAATTCTTTAACTCCTTCTAGGTTTTCTTGGCTAATTTTGATGCATTCTTGTCTCGTTTGATCTTTTTTGGTACATACTAGGACCTTGGTTTTATTCTTATTTATATTCATTTTGATTTCTTCTATTAGGATTTGGTTAATTCCATCCATGTCAATATGAATGATTTAATATACATCATTTGGCAACAAGACAGCACACCTCCTCATTCTCTTAACTAAGTTCGAGAATGGATGAATGTATAATCGTTCCCCTCCCTGACAAGAGACGCAAAATTATTGTTACGCTAGACTTGTTGTCTACAGTATGGAATTAATTTAACTACCGCTTAGAAATATACCATGAGTAATAAAAAGTGCTCATATTGAGCTGGTAAAAACTTAAAAACTTACTCTTCCATCCCATTTTAGGTTTATTATTTAATACATCATGTGAAAGAGATTAAACAACTTTAAAACTCCGATATCATTTATGTACATCCTTTTTAATGCGTCTAGAAGTTTAGATGAGTTTGATATGCCAGAAGATTTTCACCAAAAGCTAAATGGTCCAAACTTTGAACATTTGTATATTTTATAAGATATATTATGAAATTTTAATTTTGCTTTAAAATTCTAAAACAATCAAAATGATTACCGAAAGCGGAAATAGTAATCATTTGCTTAGAGAACATGCGAAAGATAATAAGTGTAAAATAAAAATATCTACACATATGAATACAATTGTCTTGTAAAAACAATCAATTAATCAATTATCAAATATTTGAGTAAAATTAATTACCTTATCACTGAACATTTTTAAGGCAGGTATTTAAAATTTTTGAAAATTAAAAGTATAACAATTTTAATTTAAATACAGTTATCCTTTCAAATTTTTTCGTTTCGGAGAAACCTAGAAAAATTTAACTTAATTTAAGAAAAATCTTATAATCGAACTCATAATATGTTAATGTAAAATGTGTAATTTTCGCCAAACCTTTTAAAATTTTCCATTCCTAATCTTGCATTCATTCATTGAAAAAAAAAATTGGTAACGTACAGCCTAACAACCAGACAACCAGACAGACTAACAGACATTTTGACAAGACAATTATTATCTCGAAAAATATAATTTTTCGATGTTTACTTATTAGGGCTTTTTTGTAGACCGAAATGCCATGGTTTCGCTCAATTTTTTTAATCAAAATAGTTTCAGCCCGTTTAGAGATATTTCGAAAAAAAGAAGGAAAATAACCACTTTTTTCATGCACGATTACAATACTTGAACATACCCTGTATGGTAAAGTAAAAATTGTGGGCTAAAACCACCTAGATTGCACATTTTTGAGAGAAAATTTCATCAAAATGAAAGACTTTTCGAGCCCTATTTCTGGACTGGTTTTCAAGTACAAGTACTGTGGGAAAAATTCATTGATGAGATTTTTTCATTAAAATGTGCAATCTAAGTGGTTTTAACCAAACTTTTCTTTCGATAAACAACCCAATTCATCAAATCATTTGGGATTTCATTCATTCTTTTTACTAAATATTTCAAGAGTCAAATAAGGTTAACATAATAATTTCATTTTCATTGATTGATTTTTGTCCTATATCAAGAATAACGTTATTTAATTTTAACTTGTTTGATGTTTGAACACTATTATTTCTCTGATGAATAGGTAAATTAGTCGCCGAGGGGTTACGACCACAATCCAGCAATTTCTCATTAAATCCACATTATTCAGCCCTGAGATATATTCCAAATATTTACTGACTAAACAATAATCAACAAAATCAGGGGATTTCTATTTCCAGATCATTGAGCGTAATGAAAATTCATAACTTGGTAAGTTTTTTTTGTTTTTTTCATAATTCGTATTTAGAAATGTTTGAAATATCGAGAAAAATTATTTTCAAGCCTGTTGTTTTTTCTATCAGTCTATATGAGAGTGTCCTCTGCTTGATGCCAATAAACCTATACACACTATATCAAAAATATATATCTGTATATATATTATTTATTTGTTTATGACTATATTTTCGAAGGCTTGGCCTTCATCATCAGTCTTTTTTAATTATAAATATTATTTTTCATGGGGTCAATCGCATGGATATTGAATTTTTTTGATCTTTACTTAGCCGAGAGCCAGTTAGAATTAAAAAACAATTTTCAGGACACATTTTTTTTAATTCTAACTGGCTCTCGGCTAAATAAAGATCAAAAAAATTTCAATATCCATGCGATACTGACCCCAAGAAAAATAATATTTATAATTAAAAAAGACTGATGATGAAGGCCAAGCCTTCGAAACTATAGTCTCAAACAAATAAATAATATATATACAGATATATATATTTTGATATCTATGTGTGTATGTTTGTTTGAATTCAAGCAGAGAACAACCTCTTTGTTTCTCTTTATTAATCAACAACTCTGCTACTCTCGGCAAAAATAAAAACTTTTCAACTATATGAGAGTGTCTGTTTGGATTAAGATAGCCACGATAACGCAAGAAAAAAAGATCGTGGATGTTAGCTCTGGTGCTAAAATGTTTTGATTTCCAAAATAGATACTTATTATATTTTGGGCTTTGCAATTTTAGAACTCAGTTTGAAAATGCCTATAATCAGGGAAAAAACTTGATCCTATTGAGATATTGAACAGTTGTATGAGCTGAAAATTTGCATACAAATTTATATTTATAAGCTGCATAACTTTTCTAAGTTTCAACTATTTAATCAAACCTTTCACTGACATAATATTGCCAAATCACTAAAATTTGATGAAACCGTACCAAGTCTCGAAAAAAGTATTTTTCTTCATCCTATTAAATTTTGAAAACAAAATATAAAGTATATTTTTTAAAGATAATAATAAATAAATATTTATGAATAAAAAGATATAGTATAAATTATCTTCTTCTTTTTTGGACTGCCTCATCAATATCTCATTCAAGTAAATAAATATTTTATGAAATATTTATTTACTATGAGTTAGGTTTTCTAGGTCACTTGTTTCACGTTAAAAAGTATATTTTTATTTATTATTTTCCCAAAAAGAAATATCGGGATAATATGTTCGAATATTCTGTCATTCAGGATATATACGTACATATATATATTATGTAGTTCTTAAATAAATGATCGATTTGAATATCATTTGATTGATGTTTGCTTATAATTTACAGCTGGCTCAGTCCCAGTTGCTCGCATTCCAAGAGAATTGATTGGTGAGGCCTAAAGGGGGACTTGCCCTTCTTAATCGAATTGAAATGACCAAATCCCAAATTGTAAATATTACCTATAGGGACAGAAGTTGAATTTATATAACGTTCTTCAATAATTTCTCCATTCTTGCTATTCTCATTTTTAAGAAACCATCTGCCTACCGGACTTCCGGTCCGTAGGCACCTGCAGGGAACTTGTCAAATGTCTTCAAGCATTCCCACTAGTATTCGGGACCTCTCGGCTTTATATAGGTAGTCTGGTGGCCCCAGCGGGCAGTGCCTCGGGCCAAAAATTCCCCTTAAAAAATCAGACTCCAGATACATATCCACTAAGCACTAAGCTTACATTTTTTTCATAAAGAGAAACAAAGAGGCTGTCCTCTGCTTGATGCAAATAAACATACACACATATATATCGAAATTATATGTCTGTATATATATATTATTTATTTGTTTGAGACTATAGTTTCGAAGACTTGCCCTTAATCATTAGTCTTTTTTAATTATAAATATTATTTTTCATATAAACATCATTTTCCATACGATATTGACCCCATGAAAAATAATATTTATAATTAAAATGAATGAAGGCCAAGTCTTCGAAACTATAGTCTCAAACAAATAAATAATATATATATACAGATATATAATTTCGATATATAAGTGTGTATGTTTATTTGCATCAAGCAGACCTCTTTGTTTCTCTTTATGAATCAACAACTCTGCTACTCTCGGCAAAAGAAAAACTTCTCAATTACATTTTTTTAATCTAAACTTTTAATTATTTTTTGAGATGTTAGATATATGTTTATGTTATATTATTTATTTAAAATATATTATTATTATTAGTTTTCTTTTTTTTCTTTTATCCCTTTTAGAGACTAGAACTCGCTTCCCACGACCTTCAACCTTAAATTGTCCAAGACACGTATCCACAGATACTTTTAACTTGACCAAGTTCTTTATCCATATGATTTTTAGGAACTCGAACTTCTCTCCCGAGACTCGTAGCTTTAACCCGAAAATTTGGGTGCCCGACTTCGAATCCTGGATGGTCCTGGTGGCTAAAATTTTTTTCTTTATTTGCAACGAAATTTTCTCTGGAGAGAGACGGACTGGTAGAAATTTTAATTGAAAGTAATGGAAGGCAGCCCAGAGGTAGTGAGGAAAGAAAAAATTAACACATATAAAATAAGGTGTAATTTATTGGAATCCTTCCTCCTTTCCTTTCAAACCGACGTTTCGGAGGATTTTTCCCTCCTTCTTCAGGGTTTCAAAGGGTCAATGAATGAAACAAATAAAATGTTTCCTTCTTCTCTCCACAGTAGTGTTCAAAAACTTTCTTCATTTGTAACAAAAGGCATAGAAAGACAAAAATTTTGTTTTCCTTCTTTTCTTAATTAAGACTAACTCAACCAAATTTTATATACATAATCGGTGGGTCACTAGAAGGCTAGAAATGCAAAAACTGGGTGCGGAGGGTGGGTGCGGGGGTGGAATGGAGTGGGGATGGGTTAGGGTATGGGGTGCACGGGGTGGATGGGGTGCGGGGCGGGGGTTGGGCACGGGTGCGGGGGTTAGGGTGCAGATGGAGTGTTGGGGTGGAGGGGGGCATGTTCTAGGGGTGGGGATGCTGGGTGGGTTTTGGGGGTGTTGTGGGTGCGAGTGGGAGGTGAGGGTGGGGTTCGTGGGTTGGGGGTCCAGGGGGCGACCCCCTGGCTAGTAAGAGGGCCGCCGAAGGCGGTCCTTACAGCTAGTTACATTATATAATCTATGAACCGATAATACCCCTCCCAGAAAGGTGGTCGACAGATAGTCAATAAATCATTTTTTGTCATATCCAATTTTCTGATTAATTTCCATTCAGAAACATTTAAAACTATTCTATTCCATAAAGTTAACTAAAAGGAAATTATTATATTGATTATCTATATCTACATCATTAATAAAATAATAAATCAAATCCTTCCAATAGCCACCTTTCAAATTAAAGACAAATCTTCTTTAATGATAGTTTATTTCTATGACTTTTATAAATATGAATTTTCTTCCGACCGTACAAATTTGTCAACCTTCAATTCTTCAAGACCTCACTCGAAATTCATTAATAGATTCTACAAATTATAATTATCCAAGAGTATTAATATTTAAATATACATTTACTATGTTGAAATAAATAAATAAATAAATAAATACAAATAAAAATTTGGAGGAAAAAGTGAAAGTATTTTTCAAGACCTAATACACTCACACTTTTAAGTGATTTGGCAATTTTTAATCTACGAACAATATGAGCTAGAAAGCTGAAATTTGGAAGGGTTGTTAATTCAAATGTTATGCCCAATTCAGTTCATTAGCTTAAAGGAGATATATTGTATGTGAAGATACATGGTAGGTATCTATATCTAATTCTAAATATAATAATTTGTAAATTCAAATAGTAATCAGAGAGAACTTATCCATCGGGATCTCTAGAAAACAGCTTCCAGGATTCCCCATGAGGTCAGATCGCGGGTCAGACTAATCAATTTCAGTGGAGTAAAATCAACACGACTAAAATAAGCCATAGAGTTTAGATGGTCATTAGCTAAGGGCGTTTGCTAGTGATCAAATGTTCTAATTATGTCTAGGCTTTAAGCATGCCATTGAATAATAATTGAAGTACTTACCTGAACTAGCTCTTACTAAGATAAAAATTATCTCATCTCCCAATTATTGTCAGACTTTGTTCTATTAAAAAATAATGGAATTTTTACAGAGAAATTAATTATACAAAATCTCAAGTGGTATGAACTTAGAATCACAAGAGGTTTTTTCTATTAAAGATGGAGTATCTAGTATTTGATTTAAAATTTGTTCTAGAATGGCTTGAAAATTTTATATTAGCACAATATCACACCCTATTAGTTATTTTTTCAAAAAAAAAAAAAAAAAATAGGAGAAAAAGCGAGAACTTTTCTAAGATTCAGTACTCTCTCTGTAAATTTTACACCCGGTCGTGGGGTAGTGAACTATCGGACCTAGCTAGTATTAGGCTAGGCACACTTTTTCCGTCGACGCAACAATTTAGTTGGGTTGGTTTGAAATCGTGATGCATTATCAATTTATAACTAACTCTAATTAACTAAGCTCGATTTTTTTTATCATAAGTGCTCATCGATCCCTTTTGATTAAACAATCGAGTTGATCTGCAGTTGTGTTGTGTATGCACCTACATTAAACTTAATATATTTATGTCCATCAACTAAACTATCGCTCGACTGAAAATCGACTGTGTGTGCCTAGTCTTGGTGATGTCCTAGTTATAAATTTAATGATAATAAACTATTCAAAATTGAATTTTTATTTATCTTTTCGAAATTTAAATTTTTTAATATATAAATATATTTGTAATTAGCTTTTAGTGAGTTTAAAAATAAATAAATAAATTAAAAAAATAAAAATTGAAAAACACCTGTTTATCTATGCATAACAAAGGATTAAAATCTCAATAAAATAATTCTAAAAAATATATGTATTCTGAATTTTTGAACTGGAATTTCAGAAGCTAGAAGCCAAAATCAAATCACATTTTTCTATTAAAAATACAAGTATTTTGACATCAGAACGAACTTCTTTCTAAAACTTTTCATTCTTGTACTATCATAAATATCGTAAATCCCGACACAGACAGAAATAAGCTGACGTGTTCTGATGTGACCATCCACTTGACTTTACCATACAACCTGGCCCCTCACTTATGTTTAATATTTAATAAAATTATTTATAATCATGTAGGGGAGGGATGGCTAGTTTTTGCATTTTTAGACTCCTGGGGGCTACTGATTATGTATACAAAATTTGGTTGAATTTGGTACAAGAGTCTAGATTTTTAATTTTTATCCACTCACAATTTTGTGTCGATATGCACCAAAATCTAATCAGCTCTCAATCTAAATGGACTAAAACTACGTGTGAAATTTGGTTTCGATATTCACTCTAGTTTTTAGCTACCTCGTCCACAAAAATTTGGTAGCGCACAGACTAACTAACAGACTAACAGACATTTTGACAAAACAATTATTAACAATTTTTTAATCAAAATAGTTTCAGCCGTTTTTGAGATATTTTGAAAAAAGAGGGAAAAAACACTTTTTACTTTACCATAAAGGGTATGGTCAAGTAATGTAATCGTGCATGAAAAAAGTGTTTTTTTTGCTTCTTTTTTTCGAAATATCTAAAAAACGACTGAAAATATTTTGATTAAAAAAATTGAGCGAAACCATGGCATTTCGGTCTACAAAAAAGCTCTAACAAGTGAACATCGAAAAAATTATATTTTTCGAGATAATAATTGTTTTGTCAAAATGACTGTTAGTCTGTGCCTACCAAATTTTTGTGGACGAGCTAACTCAAAAACTAGTTTGAATATCGAAACCAAATTTCACATGTAGTTTTGGTCCATTGAGATTAAGAGCTGATTAGATTTTGGTGCATGGTGGTGTAGGGTCAAAAAATGAAAATCTTGGCCATTTACCAAACTCAACCAAATTTTGTATACATAATCAGTGGGACACCAGAAGTATATAAATTCAAAAACTAACCCCCCTACATGATTATAAATAATTTTAGGGGCCAAGTTGTATGATAAAGTCAAGTGGATGACCACATCAGAACACGTCAGCTTATTTCATGCACGATTACAATACTTGACCATACCCTGTATGGTAAAGTAAAAATATCAAATCTTATACCTAAGATAACCCAGATCTGATGCACAATGTTTTATCACTTTAACAACGATCATTATTTTATTTTTCACTGATATTTTTAGAACATTAGTTTTAGATGTCACTCACTCTCTTTTTACTTTAGCATACAAGGTATGGTCAAGTATTGTAATCGTGCATGTAAAAGTCGTTTTTTCCTTCTTTTTTTCGCAATATTTCAAAAACGGCTGAAACTATTTTAATTTAAAAAAAATTTATTTTATGAAAATATAGGGTCTTGTTCCAAACTCAACCAAATTTTATATACATAATCAGTGGGCACACAGTAATCTAAAAATGAAAAAACTAACCCCCTCCCTTACATGATTATAAATAATTTTATTAAATATTAAATATAAGCGAGATGCCAGGTTGTATGGTAAAGTCAAGTGGATGGCCACATCAGAACACGTCAGCTTATTTTTTTACCTTCCGATCCAGATCGATTCTTTTTTAAATTCTCTATCATATTTTGATAAGCTTGATAAATAAACTTTTACTTAATCTATAAAAAAAATTAAGTAGGTAATTTCGATATTATCTTATTTATCAAGGAAATCATGAATGGTCCGAGCATTATTGTCCCTTTACAGAAATATCTAATCATTCTTTTATTAACCCAAAATTATGAATTTTACCTATTAATTTTAATATTTATTTAATTTACTGATGTTTTTTTTTAGTTCGAATCACTCAGGATGACTATTGATAAAAAATGAATTAATATTTAATCTTTCATTCGACACACACCCTGACTAGATAGCATTTTATCTATCATCTGGCCTCATAGATAGTTTATTTTGATGGCCTTTGAAATTACAATTTGGTTCTGAATGAATCTAAAAATGTTTTCATCACTAATTCTTATTATTTTCCATCTATGAATTTATTAATGACAGTTTTATAGAGATTTAATTCTTTAGATATTGGTCTTGGTAGCTAAATATGTAATATCGAAATTAAACAAGTTAAAGGCATTTATATAGAAAGTTATTTTAAAATATATTCTTCTTCTTTGAGTGACATTCTGGATTCTGAGGGTTGGCGATTATTAACGAGAGTATTCTCCCCATAGATACTTTTCTGAGGTGGTTTCCCATTGCCTTTGCCTGGATTTATTGAAGCGTAGACAGAGATATAATTTGTTCCGACTGAAGCGAGATTCGATCCCGCATAAACTCGATTTGATGTCGAACGCATTAGCCATTAGCCGGATACTGACTGAGCGAGCAGCCTCGCGAGGCTGCCTCGGGCGTTTGCCGCTGAACCGTCCTGCCTGAGTGAACGCAGGAAACGGCCCGAAGCGCCTTTGAGCATTCACAAAAACCGACAACCGATGGATCGGGCCGAGGCAGCCTCAGACGAGACAACGGCCACTTTTGCCTTGGGCGAGGCACGTACTGACGGACCAGGCATTTGCCTCAAGGGGCTCAGTAAGTATCCGGCTATTCACTATCAACTCCAAAAATAAAAATAAGTTTCCCTTAAAAATGTTTAATTGAGAACACTTAACTATTTTATTTTTTCTTAGAGAATGTTAAAGGTATTTACTATTTAATGAAAATATCCTAAAAAATCTCTAGATAAAAAATAAGTTTTCTTTTAGTTTTTCAAAGAGTTTCAAACACGATCCTACTAATTAACTACCGAGTCGAATACATTAATACTATACATTTAAATACCTGTTACCTGCTAATCAAAAATAAGCGAACTATAAACAAGCTTATCAAATTATGAAATAGATTAATCAAATAAGATCGATAGAGAAACAGTAGATTTTTTGCAAGATAACCTCTTGAAAATCTGAATAGAAAATTTTATATGATAAAATTTATATGTTCCTTTTCTCTTTAAAGGATAAATTCAAAAATATAGTAGTAATCAGTTTTGTGATTCAAATGTCAAAAGCTAGCCTATTCATGTGGATTCATGTGAGTTTTTTTATAATGATATTGATACAAGAAGAAGTTGCATCAAAAAGGTACAACTTCTGTAATCCGCTGTGGACACTCGAGTATCGTGAAAATAAGAAGAGATTTAGGGATTGTCAAAAGGCATGGAAATATCTATAAATAAGCTGACGTGTTCTGATGTGGCCATCCACTTGACTTTACCATACAACCTGGCCCCTAAAATTATTTATAATCCTGTAGGGGGGGGGGGAGTTAGTATTTGCATTTTTATACTTCTGGTGTCCCCCTGATTATGTATACAAAATTTGTTTGAGTTTGGTACACGGGTCTATATTTTCATTTTTTGACCCCCCCCCCCATTTTGGGCCGTTAGTTTTTGCATTTTTAGACTTCTGGAGGTCCACTGATTATGAATCCAAAACTTGGTTGAGCTTGCTCACATGGCCTGGATTTTTAATTTTTTAACCCCCCCCCCACCTCTATCCCTTTTAATTTTTGGTCGATGTGCACCAAAATCTAATCAGCTCTTAATCTCAATGGACCAAAATTACGTGTGAAATTTGGTTTTGATATTCACACTAGTTTTTGAGCTAGCTCTTCCACAAAAATTTGGTAACGCACAGACTAACAGACAACCAGACTAACTAAGAGACATTTTGACAAAACAAGTGTTATCTCAAAAAATATAATTTTTTCGATGTTCACTTATTAGGGCTTTTTTGTAGAGCTAAATGCCATGGTTTCACTCAATTTTTTTAATCAAAAAAGTTTCAGCCGTTTTTGAGATTTTTTGAAAAAAGAAGGAAAAAACCACTTTTTTCATGCACGATTATAATACTTGGCCATACCCCGTATGGTAAAGTAAAAAGTGAAAGGGCGTAGACAGATCTACGATGGGCTAGGGAGTCGATAGTGTCAGTTAATGATGTGTCTCCTATTAGTCTGATGATAGCTCGCCTTTATTAAGATAAAGAATTATTAAATTCTTTTTCTTATTATTCAATTGCCAAAATCTTTATTATTTCAAGACAAGAAATGATTAGGTAGATTTTAGGCTTTCCAGTTTCAGAATTTCTGGTTGCAAATTTTGGAAATCTGAAAATAAGCTTGCTAAGTGTGATTAGAACTCGTATATAAGATTTCCATACCTAATATATATATTTATAATACTAACTAAAGATCCATCAATCCAATAATTCAATATTTCGGTCCGCCAAGTGGGTATAGGCAGGCAGCAGAAACATGATTTTATTTTTCAAAATACTTGCGATATTAAATTCTTTTTATATTTTGATTTTGTCCATGAGGAAAAAACTTGATTTAAGAATTTTTCAGAATGATAATTAAAGTACTAAATTGAAATTGGGCTGGTACAAAAATAACATAACTGGTAACTTTGTTGAGATTCTCTCACATCGTCATTTATTAAATCGAAATAAAATAAAAAAAATTACTCGTAATTTTCCTTAAAAAAATATCTTCAAAGATATGAGCCGTTTATTTTGAAAGTGGCCTAAGTCCATTATTTGTTATTTTGAGATATTTGTATTTATATTTTTATAAATACATATTTTTATATATATTTTGATGTATTTATTTTGACGAATTCATGATGATATTGTACTCCTTTGGGTAGGATATTATAAATTTGAAAAGAAGACATCTATGACTAACTAAATCTGTCATTAACACATTTTTTTCAAAATTGGAGTTAGGCCACTTTCAAAATAAACGGCTCATATACTTCACTTCACAACACATGATAAAAAAAATATTTATATTTTGGACCCACAAAAATAAAGTCGAGCCTTCCCAAAATAATCATTTGATTAACATTTTAATAAGATTTTTGGTTTCTAGGAAAACAAATACATACGAGTATATGGTAACTTGTAAATTTGAAGCTTGTATTTTATTTAGTTTGCCATCTACAATGCGCTGACATACATATCTTATCTTATCTTATTCTTATTATATTAAACGAGCAATTCTTGTATAGATATATATATCGAATCGATTTCTCAAAAACGGCTCTAAAGATTTCGCTAAAAATTGTTGAACTTATCAAGTCTCATGAGTTATTAGTCGTGCATAAATTTTAATCCGATTGAAATAAAGAAAGGGGGTGTAAATTAGTCATGTCGCAAAATAAATATTTGAATCTTTCATATATCATCTTCGGTAAGTCGCAAAGCCTTGAAATTTGAAACTTAAATTATTTAGAGGCAAAAAGTTACTGAGCATCGCTCGGTGCGCCAGCCACTAATTAATATATAAAACAGACAACCACTCTAGCGACACTAACAGGATCACGTTTTACTTTTTAAATGGAATCCTAAAAATCTAATCGTTATATCGGAAGTTCTCAAAGGCAGTTCCCATCAATAAACCAAAATTTAGTAAACAACTTTGTACAAATAAACTCCATATTTCTGCCAAGTTCAGCTTTCTCTCTTAGCATTTAAATTTCCAAATCACCAAAAGTTTTTACATTTTCCTCTTATCGATATTTATTTTCTTTGCCATTATGCCAATCACAAAAGCAGAAATTTATTTTTCTATGTTATCTCTGCACTTAATTCATTGCTCATAGTCTGATTGAATTACACATTACTTTTATATTTTAATGGAAATAGAACTAAAACAAAATCTTATCCTTCTAAATATATTTCTTTTTTTTGTTATTCACAATATCATTTTGAAAATATTCAGATACCAGTACATGACTAGTCATAACTAAAAATAATACAAATTAAAAGTTAGGTAGAATTTTTTTTAATATTTTAAACCTACTATCAACCTGAATAAAAAAATATTCATAATAATGTTTCTGATTATATCTGCTGATATAGGTACTCTAAATATACCTATATACGATATAATATATATAGGAAAAATATGATTCTTTTACAAAACATTCAATAAATAATTTATTCGAACCTAAAACATTTCTGAGAAAATTTTTCCTATATCCTTCAAAAAAATTTAAACAAAAATCTAATCCATTTGATTTTAATAGTTTTTAAGGAATTTGGTGTTGGTACTTGGTGAAACATTTTTTATCCAATAATTTGATTTTATTTAGTATTTTTCAGATTTCCAAAACAATTCGTTTTTATTTTTAAACCTTCGTGATTTCAAGATTCATGATGGATGGATAAGGAAATTTTCTTATGATATTCAGGAAATAATGTTCTTCTTGTTAAAGATAATGGAAAATTCTAAGGTATAGTTGAGAAATTTTTGTATAATATGTTAAAATTACATCTCAACAGGCAAATTCTTAGCTTTTCATAAAATTATTGAATTGTTTTATAATTTTCTTAATTATAAAACTACAGATATCTATAAGCAGTAGTAAAAAGTCCATATAAACAAAATAAATAAATAAAGTGATGTGGCCATCCACTTAAATTTACCATTGCTCCCTCTCTTATACCTACTTAATATTTAATAAAATAATTTAAAATCATTTACGAAAGAACCCCCCTTTTAATTTTAAGTTTCTAGCAATTAATCCTTACTCCTTTCAAATATGAGACCCTTATATTGTAAATATCAGCTTTCTTCAATTTGTGCTTGACAATTTTATTATTTTAAATCATTTTTGAAACCCCCTTCCTTTGGTTCACCATCGATTTCACAAAGTGAGTCATTTTCTTAAGCTCGTAAAGTGTTCACATGCGAAATTTCGTAAAAATATATCAAGGGATCTAGGACTTTATTATACTCGTAAGACCCTTTTATAGTAAATTCCATTTTTCTTTTTTTTTTTAGTTTGAAAATTTTACAACTCTTAATTTTTGGGTTCGATTTCAACTAAAATCTAATCAGCTTTTAACCTGAATACAAAAAACTACATATGAAACTTCGTTTTGAAATTCACACTAGTTTTTAAGCTAGAGCGTACACAAAATTTGGTAACGCAATGACATTTTGATAAAATAATTAATATCTGGAAAAAAACAATTTTTTCCATGTCCACTCTAAAAGGCTTTCTTCTAGGCCATTAAGTACAATATTGTCAATTTAATTGAACTCTTAAAATCAAAAATACATCTATATTCTCATACTATAATTGAAGAATTTATATTACTCCTCGAATATATGTACTCTCAATTTTTCAAAGCACCAGCTGCCTTTCAAGAATCTCATATTTAAAAGGGGATATATCCAGGAATGTCTTTTGTTTTTGCCTCTTCGGTACTTTTCATCTAAGGAAAGTAGCACAAGCAGGATAATACTGTTGACTGTAACACACATTTTTCTTTTATGATAGCCACAAACATATTAACCCGCACTGTCACTGTCAGTATTAATTAGAGTACCTGCTCTGGTATTGCCGGTGTGTGTGTAAAAACGCCCTTATAATTACATAAATCTATTTGTTGGGTAATAGAAACAAATTATATAAATATACGAAAAGGGAGAAGCTTATGGTAGCGTGTAGGTGGGGTATTTAAGCCATATTGTTTTATGTAAAAATTATAAATTTCCTATTTCTTTAAATAAGCTGACGTGTTCTGATGTGGCCATCCACTTGACTTTACCATACAACCTGGACCCTCACTTATATTAATATTTAATAAAATTATTTATAATCATGTAGTGGCGGGGTGGTTAGTTTTTGCATTTTTAGACTTCTGGGGGCCCACTGATTATATATACAAAATTTGGTTGAGTTTGGTACAAATGCCTAGATTTTCATTTTTTGACCCTACAGCCCCGCCCCTATTTTGGGCGGTTAGTTTTTGCATTTTTAGACTTCTGGGTCCCACTGATTATGTATACAAAATTTGGTTGAGTTTGGTCAAATGGCCTAGATTTTTAATTTTTAACCCCCCCCTCCACCCCCTTAATTTTGGGTCGATGTGCACCAAAATCTAATCATCTCTTAATCTCAATGGACCAAAACTACGTGGGAAATTTGGTTTCGTTATTTACACTAGTTTTTGAGCTAGCTCGTCCACAAAAATTTGGTAACGCACAGACTAACAGACAAACTAACTAACTAACAGGCATTTTGACAAAACAATTATTATGTCGAAAAATATAATTTTTTCGATGTTCACTTATTAGAGCTTTTTTCTAGAGCGAAATACCATGGTTTCGCTCAATTTTTTTAATCAAAATAGTTTCAGCCGTTTTTGAGATATTTCGAAAAAAGAAAAAAAAAACACTTTTTTCATCCACTTTTACAATACTTGACCATACCCTGTATGGTAAATTAAAAATTACCGTTCATTCATTCCTTTTTATATAGAGATATATCTCTTAAGAAAGAATTAAATAATTACGAATTTATCATTTGAGAAGTGATTTGATTATCAATGTCCACACATAATAGAAAAAAACTTTGTTTAACGAAATTTTAATTCTCCCAAACGTTAACTGCTGCAGAAATATAAGTCGAGAAAGAATATTTAAACCAATCTAAATGCATAAACTTCATTTAGATTATATTACTCAGAATTAAATATAACTATCTGATAATCTGCAACAAAACAGTAAAAAATTTTCTTAAGAACCAATTAATTGAACAAGCAATGCTTAATATTTTTAATGATAATTAAGAGAATGCAAATTATTTTATTATTTAATTATCACTCTACTTGAATTCATTATCTGAAATGATTAGATTGATTAAAAAAATAAAATTTAAAAAAATATTAAATTCTATATATTTTATAAAAACTGACAAAAAAAGATGAACTAATAGTCTAATTAAAATTAAAAATCTAAATAGATCTGGCTATAAACTAATAATGAACATAATATAGTTAGAAAACAATATAAAAAATCTAAACCAATATACATGGGCTAATCAGGATTAACTCAAAAAGAGTTTAATTGAAGGGGTAGAAGGGAGTTTTGAGTTTAAACCTTACAATACGTTTTTAAATAAGAATTTTGAATCCCAAGATCGTCTCTTTCTCTAAAATATTTATAAGTACCTACATGGTACGATCAGTAATCACTTCACTCAAAAATTTCAGTTTTTTATTTTTTATTTTTTTCTTATTCTTGTTTATAAAGATATTAAACGTGAAGGAAAATCATTTATAAGCATTCTTTTTTCTGTCTAGATCCCTATACTTCCGGTAAATCGAAAACAGGGGGTCTTAAAAAATATGTTTGTATTTTCAACATGCTGAATTGATTAGATTTTTAGCTTTCTAGATTCATTCTGGTAGAAAAATGCAGAAAGTACCAATATATGATGAGCTCAAATGATTTTAGCTAGTGGGCCGAAATTTGTCACACAAGTATGTATTAATGAGCTGCAAAATTTGATGCCCCTTATTCTAGGCAGCCAGCCTCACCAGGTGACATTGATTTTGTGTTCGATAACTGCTCTTGAATGAAAAATTAATATTTTCTTTTAAATATTTAGTTAAATCCCCTTTTTTATAATTCTAAATTTAACACATCTTCTAAATTAATGTTAGAAACTTTGTTGGTCATATTGTTTTTATTTTTATTTTTTTTTTTGGCTTTTCGGCCTTTCTAACCATAAGCCAATTTACGATACTATATATTTTGTAAATTTTGTCTCTACCTCGGGGGTCAGATTTTAACCGAATGCCTCGAGTCGGATTCGAACCCGGGTCCACTTGGTTAGCAGGATGATGCGCTACCGACTAGCCTATCTGACCCCCCAGGTCATATTGTTAATTTAAAATGTTTAATCACTTAATTCTGTCCAATGATGTGATGAGTATATCTATTTAAATAAATGATAGGTTTTAATATTAGCTAAATTTCAATTTAAAACATGGATGTCTTATATTATTTGAAATCTTCATAATCACCACCTTGAGCAGCAAATACTCAAAATTAAGTTTCGGATTCCGTCAGTCGAATTATACAATAATTTAAATATGTTCTTCTTCTTCTTCTTCTTGTTTTATAAACCTTTAGGTTTGTTTCTTGCAGATCGTCATACCATCTTTTCTTGGGACGACCTCTACTTCTTATTCCAACCGGCTTGTTGGTCATCACTTTCTTTACCAGTCGGTCTTCTGGCATTCTTCCCACATGCGCGTACCATTCTGTTCTTCTTCTCTTGATCCATTCTCCCACCTTTTGTATTCCACATTTTTCTCTAATATCTTCACTCTTCATTCTATCGAGCCTGGTCACGTTCATTATCCTTCGCAATGTCTTCATTTCAGTTGTTTCCAATAATTGAGAAGTTTTTGCAGTGTCGGGTCTTGTCTCAGCTGCGTATGTTAATATTGGACGTACCACGGTTTTGTAGACTCGTACCTTGGCCTCCGTTCTTAAATATTGGTTTGACCAGATTGCACTGTTAAGGCAACCCGATATTTTCGAGGCCTTTATTGCTTGATGTTTTACCTCTGATTCTAGGTCTCGATGAGAGGTCACTTGGATTCCAAGGTATGTGAAGGACATGACTTATTCGACAATCGTATCGTATAGTTGTAGTTTACATCGGAGTGGTATTTTAGAGATTGTGAGAGTTTTGGTCTTCTTGGTTGAAAGGGTGAGACCGAATTTATGTGCAACACAACTGAATTTATACAGTAGGCGCTGGAGGGAATCTTCATCTTCTGCAACGAGAGCTGCATCGTCTGCATAGCAAACGCATGTTAAATTCTCGTCCCTAGTGAATATCCTTTTAGGTTTTTTATTTCTCCAATGATTTCATTCATTACCATATTAAAAATACGAGGTCTAAGAGAGTCTCCTTGCCTAATAGGTACCCTGGTTCACTGGGATGCTTCGGGACAGTCTTCCTTCGGTTTTTATTCTGTTGAATATGTTGATTTATTCAATGTTGAACTAGACTGGAGCAACAAGTCCACATGAACATCTACTGAGCTTTAGAAATTCTTTATGAAAAAAGTGCATTATTTGTCACTTTAAATATGGAAAAGAAGACCAAAAAACTTAATTTTGATAAATAAAGCGATATTTTATTAAATTGGAAGTTAATTGGAGAGTAGCAGAATTTTTATAAATTGAAGGAGACAATAAAAGAGTGGGCTTCTGCTGGAATTATAAATTTTTAATTTCTTTATAATGAGACTATAGTTTTGAGAGCTTTGCCCTCTTCATCAGTCTATTACAATTGATTCACAGGAATTTATTTTATTATATATTTGATAATTTCTTTTGGCAAAATATCAAAAAATCAACTAAACTATATATATTTTAAATTTCTAAGCGGTGCTGTGTTTTTGACCCTCTAGATTCTGGAGCAGAATTAAAACTACAATAAAATATATTTTCATATATAAAAAAATACATATTTCTCTGCTCCCTGTTGTCAAGTCTTTTATTCTTATCAACACCTCTTAAAAAAATAAACAAATTTAAAACCTCCGAACTAAAACCCAAATAGCGTTGGCTATCAGTGGAAAACGTTCGACTGCAGCCACCCAGATAAGATATTTTTAATGTCTCACCAGTTAAAACTTTTCCATTGATAAACAGCTCAACCACCAAAGTATCAAATCTTCACACAAAAATTGAAAAGTTACTACAGCCCTGATAAATTACTAGTAAATTCTATCTTACCACTTGCCAAAAAATGAATCTCCTTAGGATAAAAAAATATCTTGAAAAACATGAACAAATCAACACTTTACTTAAAAAAAACTATTAAACTCTAAGGCCCAGTTGTATGTCGGTTGGTAAACTCTTTTTAAACGTTGGCAAAGGGTAAAACTTTAAAATTCACCTTGTGCCCGGTGGGATAGCCAATCAGATGACAGGCCCGGGCACAAGGTGAATTTAAGGTCAAAGTTAGGGAACGCGGTGTTGGTATATAGCGAAACATTGTTATAATTACACAAAATTTACAAAATTACACAAAATTACACCACCAACTCCAACCTAATTTTAAGGTTTTACCCTTTGTCAACGTTTAAAAAGAGTTTACCAACCGACATACAACTGGCCCTAAGAGGCGACTGTGGGTCAGTGGATAGAGTGTCGGGCCGCTGACCTGAAGTATGCTGGTTCGAGACTGAGTCTCGGCAGATATTTGCAGACGCCTCCTCTTGGAAAGCAATGGCAAACTACCAAGAGTATAATTGCCTAGACAACCTCTCCAAAGTAGCCGTTCGGAACCCCCGTTAAAAAGTAGCTCCCGTATATCTGTGTAAAACAGCTAAACACACTCAGCACAGATATATGGAGAGGAGCCGATGCCCGTTCGGGCATGGCACCATAAAAAGAAGATTAAACTCTAATATCTAACAAACAAATTATTTATATATTAGGTAGGTTTATGTTTATTTGCATCAAGCAGAGGATAAGCTTATTCATTGATTTCTCCTTATGAATCAACAACTCTGCTACACTCGGAAAAGTAAATTTTTTTAACTTCAAATAATCAATTTTCAACAGATCAATAATTTTAATTATCCCTATCAAAACTCTCCTCTTGAAGATGGCTTCGAAAAAAGAAGCCTGACATCTAGTGACTGGGTTCTCTTATTTCAGACTCTTACCATTCTTTAAGACTCTCAAAGGTGCACAAACACACCATTGCCCTCACGCTTTCCCTTGATTCTAACACATGGTATGTGCGCCCTTTATACAAAAAATATATTAGGAAATTTCAATCTATAATTTCATTATGGGTGACCAGAAAAAAACCCCACGGAAAATATTTTAGGCTCTAGGTAAATAAACAGAAGATGATAGACAAATATCATCTTTTTAAATTTAATAAATGATAGAAATTTTTTCTTTTTATTTTATATTATTGATATCATTTAGCTTCTTCATTTTTTATTTCTTAATTCTTTAGAAAATCTAATTCAAAAAGTAATTTTTATTATTCTTTACTAAAAAATTCTCTGAAGGATATTCTTTCTATATGACTTATTATATATAAATGATCTTAAAAAATAATTTATAAATTTTATTTTATTCAAATAAATTTAAACCGTTTTTATTTTACCATACAGGATATGGTCAAGTATTCTAATCGTGAATGAAAAAAGTGGTCTTTTTTCGAAATATCTAAAAAACGGCTGAAATTATTTTGATTAAAAAAATTGAACAATACCATGACGTTTTGGTCTACAAAAAAGCCCTAATGAGTGAACATCGAAAAAATTATATGTTTCGAGAAATTAATTGTTTTGGCAAAATGTCTGTTAGTACGAAAGTACGTTACCAAATTTTGTGTACCTCAAAAACTAGTGTGAATATTAAAACAAAATTTCACATGTAGTTTTGGTGCGTTTAGAATAAGAGTTGATTAGATTTTGGTTGAAATGGAACTAAAAATAAGTGGGGGAGGGGGGCCTGAGTTAAAAAATTAAAATTATAAAATTTTCAAACTAAAAGATCAAGAAAATTGAAATTTATTATAAAATGAACCAGAGAACCTATAATAAAAAAGAGTTATTATTTTGGCTACCTTCTCTCTATATTGTCAATGAGTTGTGTTTTTAAAGAAGACAGAGTTCGCAACCATTTTTTAGGCCTTACCAATTAATTTCAATACAACGACTGTGATAGCAAGCTTTGAAATTTTCAACATCATACAATGCTTGCATGAATTTTTATAATAGAACTTTGAAAAAAATGATTCCGTTTACTATAAACTACATAAATCTATCTAAATTTCGCCCTTGACGATGCAACTGGCAATACAGAGCGTTCTATTCGAATGCATATCTAACCACTCACAAGGGGCCTCTGATCTTAATCAAAATCAGGTTCTTAGGCCGATATTTCTTTCTTTTTATACGAAAACTCCTTTATATTTTTGAAAATTATTGTGCAACTAAACTTTTCTTTTTGCCAGCGTGAGAGTTTATGTAAATTGGTTGTATCTTGCTATATACTATTTGAAATTCACCCTTTTAAGTCTTCGGATTACAAAATGATAAGTTCATCTTCAATCTTCATATATTAAATTCTATTAAGAAGTATACGATAGATTTTCTGGTTGAAGCACGAGTTTTCTTTAAAAATATTTCTTGGTCACCAAAACTCAAAAAGTGCTCAAAGTGCTCGCCAAGCTTAGGTTGTCTGTATCATGTAGTTAAATACACTAAGTCTCAGAGAAAAAATTTAAGACTTCTTAATATATTGTAAGAGTTGTACATATGTATTACTACATTGTACATATGTATTATAGTATGAGAGCGTAGTTTTCGTTTAAATTAATTCACCAGAAGTAAAATTTACGCGTTTTTGAGGTTTTTCGTCATTTTTTAAAAAACAACTTTAGCGATTTTTTTTGACTTTTTATTAAGAATAAAATAATGGTTGTACTCTATAAAATTTATAATTTCATAATATATGTAAGAAAAATTATCTGGCTTGAAAAGATTTATAAATCTAAGATTCTGAATTCGATTCCCGGGTGCGCTATTTGTTTCCATTTTAACTAATTTTTAAGAATAATATCTTTAAAAATTTTAAGAGAAAATTTTCCTATTAATTTGATTGATTGATGACATTATTTTATTTAAAATTTGAATTTAATAATAGACCATTATTGAAAATTTAAATATTTTATTATTAGCTAGTTTTAATGTTTTCTGATAGTTATTTAATAAAATATTTCAATAATTATCTTTTTTTCTTATATAAATTGCTAAGAAATAGTCAAGACATTTTTTTAATAACGCGGATTTTAAATAAAATATATATCATGATAAGTTATCTCTTTTCCTCATTTGCCATGGAAATTTCAAAGGGTATTAATTAATAAAGCCGAAGTCTTTGGGACAATGGAGCTATCAAATTAAATATTTAATTATAATTTATTATAATTTCCCGAAAAGTCTAAAAAATTTTACTAAAATTATTAAAATAATATTTAGAATTAGATTTTCAGTTCGGATTATTTTTTCCAGATGTAATTATTTTTTAAAATCATTTTCAATCCTTCAACGACTCGAGTGTGTCTCGACAGGTCATTCGTGTTCTATCTAGTAGCGATTGCGGGACGAGTCCATTCTCATCTAAGTCCACGTTAATCCATAAGGTGAGCTCAAATTTTTGTCTAAAATTTATAATTTTTTCATTTTAACTTAAAATTTACGTATATCTATTAGTAGTTGTTCAATTGAGACAAAATTTTTGAATAAATAAGTATTATGAGGAAAATTAAAGAAAAAAAAATTAACCCTAACGACGCCACGTCTTGAACTTGAATTTATCATGAATAAATTTTGAAATCAACTTTAAATTAATCAATAGATATTAATATTTATTGAATTGTGATAAAACTTTTGCAAAAAAAGCGTTGATAGGAAAAATTATGAAAAAATCTTAACCAACAAATGGATTGTTCATTAATAAATTGTCTATCTTTTAGAGATTTATTAATTTTTGACGAATATATAATATGTCGAAAGTAATATTGTATTTCTATTTTTCAGTATTTCAAATATAATTCATCAGATGAGAGAAATCATTTTGGTAATGGACTCCATGATTAGATCTGCATAATTAGCTCTGCTACTTCGACTGCTTTGAGATTCGGCAGACAGTCCTCATGCATTGTGAGTTCAGATTTTATTTAATCTAATATTTATTAATTATACTTTTCCAATTAACATTAGATTTTATATTCATTCAATATACATATAAGTATATATATATTTTATTCATACATTTAATTCCTTGTCTTAAATAGTGCGATAATTATTTATTTTCTATTATTTCGGTGAAAAAAATTGATAATTTATTAAACAAAATATATTGAATAAACTGAATATGCATGTAATATGTATAGAGGATGCGTTAAAGTTGACCTTTTTTTTGATAAATTTATTTTATATAATTGAAGCTATTGATTGGAGTCGGTTATTCTAAAGACGCCCAAACTGAGAAATGTTGAATCGGTAATTCTATTGTAATTGAATAGCGTTCTGTAGATCTTCCCTCTCTCTCTCACCCACTTTTATTATTATATTAAAATAATTAGAATGAATTAATTTTATAAACGAGTCTCAACTTGGACGAAATTAGGTATAAAATAAGTCTAATTCCTCGTTTCATCTATAAGTGAATTTATCGGCAATGGAGACATGGAGAAAACACAATGTTAAGCTTAAGGGATGACGTCTCTCTGGTTGATTCATGGATGGGTGTCACTTGCCATTTCTAATCACATTCCTATACCTATCTTAGTAGAATCTCTTAAAGGCTATCCCAGCTATCGCGGGATGGTTAATATCTGGATGGGTGGTCGTATATGTTAGTATGTAATTAGTTAATCCAATTATTTAAATTTTGGTAGTTAAACATGAGATGGGTTAACTTTTTGGATAGGTGGTCATCTAAATCGTATGTACAGTACTTAATATCTATAATTTCTTTTAAAAATAATAATTCACTTTTCATGCTTAATATTTAGCAATTGCTTGGTCGATTTATGAATGGGTGTTCATATATAGGACGTTTTCAACACATATCTTAGAAGTTAAGCAATTTATACCGTGGTTGATTCTTGGATGCGTATCGAATGGGATGCATATCACTCATCAAAAATTATTTGATCAAAGCATTGGTCTTGAATATTGCAGAACATGTATATTTAAATAAAAATAACTTTTTTGAAGATAACTCACTTTTCCTAGTATAAGAAATCAAATTTAAAATGAAACACATATTTCACCATTTTTGTCTAACCCTTTGAAAAAACAGCTTTGTATAATAGCCTTTGTTAAAGTAAATTCAATTATAAACAAACATGTCTATAAGAGTCAAAGGTCTGCTTTGAATCGTTGAAAAGTTATTGGAGTTGAAATAATTTTTAGTCTAAAAATTCAAGCCCAAAATGATTTGATCAGATAATTTTTCGAAACGAAAAAAGTAAAATTCAGAGGATATCATGGATTTAGCTAAAAATTTTCGGGTTATTAAAGGAAACATCCCTTTATCCGAAACCACAAATTTTTTTGAAAAATCATATTTATATTTGCCAAAAAAAATGATTGAATTTAATTTAATATTCTCGTCTATCTGCTAAATATCTAAATTATTGGTCCTAAACAAATTAATTATATAAGCTTTTTTGTAGAACATTTTAATCCCCATAAATTATTTAACGTAACTTTTTTTTGTAAGCTCACTCACTTTTGCTAGTATGTTCTACATTACAGGACACATTTTATTGAAAATTTAATATTGATTTCTTAGATTTTTAATCATTTAAAACAATATATACATACTTATATTTCAATTCAAGGAGTGTTATAGGGCATCTCTCTATATTAATATGGAAGTATATATTAGATGAGATTGTTAATACATTTTGAAAATTTCAATTTTTAATTATTGGAACAATGTGATCTATTGAACTCTTTGCAACATGAGATCAGAGAGTCTGTATTCTTTGATCAGGCACACACACACGCCCACCTTTACGCTATTTGATTATTAGGATAACAATTTAATAATCCGCGGCGTTCGCCATTAATAAATCCATCATTTCAATGGAATTTTGATTAATTTTCCAGTCGAGTTTTTGATAGTCAATCTTGGAAAAGTTTTATTTTTGAATGTTTATAAATATTTAATCATTTATAGTGAAATTTTATAAAATCAAACCAGCAGAAAGATGAGAATTCGAAGCTGAGCTTCTTCTAACCTATGAATCCGATTGTGACTATGTGTGTGTGTGATTTCTAAACCTAAGCTTATTACTAGTTTTGCTTATTTTATATCTTATATTAATCTATTTTCTTCATATTCTATTTCAGTCGAATGTGGTGAATAATCAATCCATGTTTCGACTCCGGATGAAAGTGAATTCTACGAGTAAGCCTCAGCGAATGTAAGTTTCAATTTTAATTTGCTTTTTTAAACTATCCATTAGATTAAAAGTAATATTTTCATTTGTACTTTACCATACAGGATATAGTCAAGTAATGGAGTTTATTTTTAACTAGCTGCAAGGCCTCGCCTTCGGCGGCCCTCTTGCTCAGCCAGGGGCACCCCCTGGACCCCCGGCCCACGACCCCCCCGAAACCCCTCCAGAACCCCCACCCCCGCACCATGCCCCCACCCCCACCCCACCACCCCAACACTCCATCCGCACCCTAACCCATGAACCCCACCCTCACCCCCGCACCATGCACCCGTGCCCAACCCCCGCCCCCCACCCACCTCGGACCCCGCACCCCATTCACCCCGTGCCCTCCAACCCTGCGCACCACACCCCTGCCTAGCCTCCTGGACTCCACCCCGCAACAGCCCCTACACCCCCACCCTACTCCGCCTCATTCCCTCACCCCACCCCCATTCCAACCCGCGTACCCCATACCCTAACCCATCCCCACTCTATTCCACCCCCGCACCCACCCTCCGCACCCAGTTTTTGCATTTCTAGCCTTCTAATGACCCACAGATTATGTATACAATATTTGGTTGAGTTTGGTCCAAGAGAAAGAATTATCATTTTTTGACCCCCCCCCAATTTTGGGTGGTTAGTTTTTGCATTTCTAGCTCTCTAGAGGCCCAGAGATTATGTATACAAAATTTGGTTGAGTTTGCTCCAAGGGCAAGAATTTACATTTTTTCACCCTCCCCCCTTTTTGGGTGGTTTTTTAGGGGAAATTTTTTAAACAAAAGTTGTCAGAAATCCTATCCCCTACAACTTTGCTTATCATAAAATTTTCCGTAGGGTTAATAGTTTAGGAGTTATTTGATAATTTTCATTCGTGCGCCCACCCAAACCCCCTTCTGAGGTCAAAATATCAAAATGTTATATATCTAAAAACGTAAGTTAGAAGACATCTGATGTAAATATGAAATTTCATAATAATCCCTTCAGCCGTTTTGATGCGAATCGTGAGCAACGGAAACCACTGAAACAGACATACAGACAGACAGGAATTTTGTTGAGGGTGTTTTCGTTCATAACTTTGCTTGAAATGTGTGCAAACAAAATTTGGCGTGATTTGGAGCAATGTACAGAAAAAAGCTTAATTTTATATATATTATTATAGATTATGCCTTCACGGCTTATCACCATTTGACCTATTTTCACTTAATGTGTAATAGATTTTGATATTCCTATGCTTATTATTTTTTAATCTAACTTTATTAGAAGTACCTATTATTATTGCTCTCTTGTAATCATGAGATGCTGTTGCATTCAATTACTTTTTTCTGAACAAAATATTAGAGACATTAATAGTTTGATTTCTTGGAGTTACATTTAAATTACTTCATAGAAAATATTTCTTTATTACTATATAGTGATACATCTAGACAATTAATTAATTTTAATTTATTTTTTTAAAGATGGACTAGCTAGACTTCGAGCTTACTTGGGATCGAATCTGGCTTCAGCCAAAATAATTTTAATGTATATCGAAAATACGAAACATTTCAATAAATCCAGAGCAAGGCAACGGAACACCACTCTTGTGAACAATTTCCTATGAATCTCCTCTAGTAATCCCCAACGACAAAGCCATTTTTACGGATAAGGTCATCGGCTGTCTGCGAGATTATGCCCCCTATTTTAACTCCGAGGTAATTATACTTACTCATTTATTATATTATTTAGAAAAATTAAAATAAAAACTATAGGAGAATTCAAAAATCCTCTCACATGGGTTTATTTATTTCAAATTATCGATCAAATATCAATTATGAAACTCCTTGATTTACAAATTAACTTACCCTTGTCTTAGAGAGTTCAATAATTTGGTAGAATAAATTTCTCATTAATAAATTAGATTTCATCTAAATCTTTATATACAGGGTATTTCAGGAGTAATAGTAAATATTTTAGGAGGTGATAGTATAGACGAATTGCAATAAAATTTGTATTGAATACAGAGATACAGCTGAGTTCAATGCATTTTCGTTTCGGTTGGTATACCGGTTGCTATGGGTTGCTATAGGCGCATTTATCGAATGTCAGCAGTAGAGTGTTTATGTTCAAGTTGTGAAGTTGTGCTTGAGTTTACATTGAAGTTTTCATTGTGATTTGTTGCCCAAGTCTACTGTACTGTAGCGTGTAAACATACCGCACATATTTACACATGGTGAGTAAGCCGATATTGGGTTACATACTAACAGCTGTATCTCTGTACTCAATAAAAATTGGAATTTTTTATTGCAATTCGTCTATACTACCACCTCCTAAAATATTTACTATTCCTTCTGAAACACCCTGTATATACTTAACTTACCTCCTTTATCATCACATTTAATATTCATTTTTTATTTTCTAATTTAATTTATTTTTCCCTTTCATGGATCATCCTCGGTGCTGCACTTCATTCGATTCATTTATGCTCTTCTCAAAAATAGCACACCAAACTTGAGTATATTATTTTTTTTATATTATTAATTTTTAAGTATTTTTTACAGCATACCTCTCTAGTTAGAATCAGCTATTAATTTAATATTTAAATTATTTCCATTAAAATAAATTCATTTTAAATTTTAAAGTTCTTACTTTCATAATTATTCTAAGCCAATTTTCAAAAAATTTAAATAACTAGTAAATATTCGGTAAATTTAATTTCATTTCAAATTAATTTTAATCACAACCTAAATAAATTTCTGGCAAATCATTAAATTCAATAATTTAATTTTATATGAAATTATTTAATTTTTTTGATAAAAAGAGAATTAGAATTAGGAATTTTCAGTTTCCCTTTCTACTCATTTAGCATAATGTCGCCCAACGAGGGATTCGCTTCTAGACCAAATCAGGTAATTTAAAAATTATATTTCTAAACATATATACCTTTAAATTCATAGCTGTTTATTTTTATAGGAAGAAGCCATCGTTTCATCGAGATGACCACAGCCTGTCATCAGGGATCTCTCAGGTAGATTTCTATATTACCTATATTTATTTCTATGATAGTAATTTCAAACTTAATTCTCGAATATAATATTTTTTTAGACATTTCTCATTAGAGTGTTTCTTCTCTTTTTAAATTAAAAATTTAATTTAATTTAATTTCAAAAGTTCCTCTCTCGATATATATGTAGTATACTAATTTTGCAATAATTTTCTTAAAGGTGGCAAAATCACTTGAGCAACGAGATCATCGGCTGCCTGCGAGTTTAGCCTTTTCTTTTAACGACGAGGTTAGTATTTATTCTATAGGTACCTATATTTTCTACCTTCGTAATTTCAAAGATATTGTCATAAAGATTTCAATATTTTTAATTATTCCTCAAACCTTTCTGAGTTACAAATTAGATCCACCTCATTTCAGAGATTTCAATGATCTTTATTCAAAATTCTTATTAAAAATAGTAGAGTAGAGTAAATTTCCCATTGATAAAGTAAATTTCATTCGTTTTCATATTTTTATTTCATCTCATTTAATATTAGTTTAAAAACAGGAATAGTAGAGAATTGGATAAAATTAAAAATATAGTTTTTTTTAAATGGTCCAGACGTTTCGTCAATTTATTTTGACTTTCGCAGTGGCTCATTTTATTACGCTTTATCAAAAAACAATTTTACTATAAGACAATCTTTCTTTAACATATTTTTGGCTCATAGTAATCAAGAATCTTGGAAACGACTTTTCATTAACAATTAAAATTTGTCGTCGTTTAATTGTTAAAGAAAAGTCACTTCCAAGATTGTTGATTAATTTGAGCCAAAAATATGTTAAAGAAAGATTAATTATGTTTTGTCTAATAGTATGGTAAAATTGTTTTTTGACAAAAAGTGATAAAATGAGCCATTGATAAAGTCAAAATAAATTGAAGAAACGTCTGACCCATTAAAAAAACTCTTTGTTTTTAATCTTATCCAATTCCATACTATTTCTGTTATAAATTTACTCTGGATACGAATGATTTAACATTATATTTAATATTTTATATTTTAATACTCTTATGACAAAGCATTGCAGTACACATGCAAAGATCCCGGGTTCGAGCCCCGGCTGATCCTTTGTCTGTAATAAAAATAAAACTTTTCTTCGTTCCCTAAATTTAAATTATATTTAATATTCATTTATATAATTTCTAATTTTATTTTTCTCTTCTTTTTCATGGATCCTTCACTTTGGTGATGTTTCGGTGCCGTCTTTTATCACATCCGACACATTTATTTCTCACCAAAAGCGCACCAAATATGAGTATAAATTTATTTAGCATGGCATTTAGCTAAATCTTGCAAAGGAATTTTTTTATAGCTACATTATAGTAGGCAAAGAATTAGGATGTTTCTCTTTTTCAGCATACCCCCTTTAGCTACAATCAGTAAATGTAATATAATATTAACTTATTTTCATATATTAAATTAAAGTTTTTCCTTTCAATTATAATTTAATAAATTTTTAATTAAATAACTTGGTTATTAAATGTTTCATAAGTTAAATTTTAGATCAAATTAATCTCAATCTGAACTTAAATTGATTTTCATTTTATTTTACTGTTCAATTTTTTGCAATTCTTAATATCAAAAAATAAATTAAAATCACTCTCATCATTTCATTTATCAAAATTTTTTTTCTTGAAATTATTCAATTTTTAACGTAAAAGAAAATCAGATTAGGAATTTTCAGATCCCCAATTTCATCTTCATCTGTACTAAAACAACAAGGCAACCATTGGAGAATCTTCACAAAGTGCGAATTTATTAGAATAATCGATTTTGCGTAGGGATTTTCAGGTTGCACCGCCACGACCACCGATGGGACTCATCGCTATTTTAACATTAAATTTAATTCTTAATATGCGATAAAAAATTATTAAAATTAAATTCACAGTTTTAGTTGATATAGTATGCAATAAAGTCTAGGTATAGTTTAGAGGGAGGGTGGGATGATATGCCATGCCAACGATGACGCTCTCTCTTTCTGTGTTGGGGACCTGCACTCTTCCCTCTGATTTCCTTCTTGGAGAAAGCATATGCGGTGTCGTCCATTTTAGGCCTCTTAGGGATATTTTGTAATGTGTTTCCTTCTCTTGTGCCCCCAATTTAGTTTTAAGGTTATTTTAGTATTAAGACCCGCAAGAGAGCTAAAATCGACGCCACCCATTTGTTGGACCCATGAACGAGTCACGAGGGAAGTGACCGATTCGATCGGATTTCTAAAGATCGAGGTCCAGGTTCATCTTGCATGTGCTTGCATGTTTTGTGTCTTACCGAAAAGTCGTCGCTTGACGCCTTGTTCAAATGGAACAATGGGGTGGTAATGGGAGCCTGGTGACTTTGTGTCTTTGAGGGCGGGTTTGAGGTGGCTCTATGGACTAGAACGAAGACCAGAAGGTTGTCCGTTGCTTCCTCTGGAGTAGCCTAAGGAAGAAGAGCGGCTGCCTTGTGGCTTTAACCACTTGCCTAATAATATCATTTCCCCCTAGCTGGTAGATGAGGCAAGTGGAAATGTTAGGTAGGATCTCTTTCAGCTCGCCCTGGTCTCTCGTTCTATACGTATTCCAAAAAATCAAGGCCACTCTCACTGATACATACGTCTTCAGGCTCTCTCGAAGTCCGATTATAAGAATTCGAATTTTACTCTGATATTTCAAATTATAAGAATTTGATTTGGATGATATAAAATTTGAATTTTCCGCGAATTAAAGGGATTTATTTCGTTTACTACATACGTCTTAATGACTAATTAGTATGTAGTAAAGGGGGGGGATTGCTACTAATGTTTATGACAAGTGTTATAGGTATTCACTCAAAAAAGCTTTTTTCAACATCTGGAGACGCTGAGAAAGACAAGAGATAGATCGATCGCCCAGTGCATCGAAGGTGAATATATTTCATAATTTATTTTTGCCTCTTTTTTCTTAAATAATTGAGGGTTTGCAAAAATGATTAGCTACTATCTAAACAATATTTTACTCAGGGTTTGAATGATTCACTTTTCGATGATATACCATAACAATTTTGTTTTATTGTGTTTGGTAATTTTCTAAACATTAATTGTTAATTTTTCTGTTAATAAAATGTAATTAATAATCACAATTCATCATATTTAAATAATATAATTTAATGGCTTAGAGAGAATTGTCTACACAAGATAATTCTAAATAAACTTATTATAAATTATTATTTGAAAGTTTATATTGGGAAAATAAGGACAAGTTTTTTATGTGTGACTTTTTTATTTATCCATATAAGTTTAGTTTATTCGAAGTTGAGATTTCTGTAGGTAGGGATAAAACGGAGATAAAAGAAATATTCTATTCTAGTTTAACAAAACAGGGTTGCCTTATTCTATATATATGTGATTTCTGTTTTGTATTAATGAAATTGTTAATATAAAAAGAAAAATTGTGTTTTTTTGTGAATGTGCCAAATATTTTTTGAAAATTGTATTCTGATGGCCTTCAATGGTAACGAAGGTAATAAGAAAATTTAGACGAATGTGTGACATGACTATTTAGTAGGTAAACTATTAATACATGTTTGTTTTTGAATTCTAATTGTACTATTGTAAATTCATACAAGAACGTTCTTATAATTATAGAAGCCCTGAAGAAGTCGGCAAAGTCGACGAAACGTTGGTGGATAAATTAAAAAAGTCACACATAAAAAACTTGTCCTTATTTTCCCAATATAAACTTTCAAATTAATACAAATTATGGACGGAAATGATAATAATAAATTATTATATTATATATAAACTGGTTTATTTTTATAATACATATATTATTATTTTTATCAAATACCTTGAATAAACCTTCCTATTGAATATAATAAATTGCTTTTGACCTCCATATGTTCTTTATCTTATCGAGAATGTTTATTTGACAGACTGAAAAAGGAAACGGTTTCTCGTCGCAGTTGTGCTTGAAACTTATGGCTGGATCTCATGTTGGAAAATCTTACCACGCAGGAGATGATCAGAATGCGTCGAGTTTTGGAGAAGGATGAAGTTCTACGAGCTCTAGACAACGCCCGGGTTAAGTAAGTTACATTACATGGTTCTCTCAAATCTTTTAAGTACTTATTCCTAGAGATAGACTGAACTTGAATCTTTGTGCATTAGGCTGAGGATATCTCATAAATATCTAATCTAGGTTGTTTCATTCGAAAACCCTTCTGACCAAATAAAAATAATCCCTTCTAATTAACAACTCAACCACCTTAAGTTTCAAATAGGTATACAAATTAATTTATATTTTGTATAACTTGATTTATTTTTGAATATCTCTTTTTATTTTACCATACAGTGTATGGTCAAGTATCGTAATCGTGCATGAAAAAAGTGTTTTTTCTTTCTTTTTTTCGAAATATCTCAAAAACGGCTAAAACTATTTTGATTAAAAAAATTGAGCGAAACCATAGCATTTCGGTCTACAAAAAAGCCCAAATAAGTGAACATCGAAAAAAATATATTTTTCGAGATAATAATTGTTTTGTCAAAATGTCTGTTAGTTAGTCTGTCTGTCCGGTTGTTTGTCTTGTTCCGTTAGTCTGTGCGTTACCAAATTTTTGTGGACGAGCTAGCTCAAAAACTAGTTTGCATATCGAAAAGAAATTTCACACATAGTTTTTGTCCATTGAGATTAAGAGCTGATTAGATTTTGGTGCATATCAACCAAAAATTAAGGAGGTGGGGTTAAAAATAAAAAATCTAGGCCATTTTGAGCAAGCTCGACCAAATTTTCTATACATAATCAGTGGACACCCAGAAGTCTAAAAATGAAAAAACTAACCTCCCAAAATGGGGGGGGGGGGTGTATGGTCAAAAATGAAATTCTAGGCTCTTGTACCAAACTCAACCAAATTTTGTCTATATAATCAGTGGGCTCCCAGGAGTCTAAAAATGCAAAAAAACTAACCCCCTACATGAATATAAATAATTTTATTAAATATTAAATATTAGTGAGGGGCCAGGTTGTATGGTCAAGTCAAGTGAATGGCCACATCAGAACACGTCAGCTTATTTTATTAAGCCATACTTCTATTTTCTTTCGAAATTTACTTTTTCTTACTTAAGCTTTGTCTACAAAAGTTTTAGACTTCTAAGAATACCAAAGGTATATAACTTTTTATTCGGTACGCCCGGCGGGAGGCTGGCTTTCGTATTAAATTCCCTCGAATTCCTATAATCACGATAACTCCAAAATGAATCGTCTTAAAATTTTCGTGGTGCCTAAATGTTTGTATTTCCAATACGGGCAACTAATTAGAATTCGTATTCTCTGGCATTAGAACTTCCGGTTCATAAATACCTACAGAAAATATAATGTTTTTAATAGTTTTATTGAAACTTCAAGGAATTGTGATGATATAAGCTGAAATAAACATTTCAAATTCATTTGATAATTTTTAATAGTTTAATCATTATTACAGTAATAGTTTATTACAAATAATTTATAAATTAAAATAAATTAAGAAATTTAATGTATCTAAAGCTAATTAAAACAAAAAATAATTTTTAATAGTTTAATATATTTAAGTTTAATGCTAAGGCGGTTCTAATCGGAGAGCGTACCGAGAGTATTGAAAAAGTGTTTACTTTTTCCTCGAAGTGATTTGTCAATTTCTCGATATCTAATCGAATTATTTAATTGCTCCTGAATATATGTATAAATTTTTCAGGTGCTTAATTGATTTAGAGTCTCTTCGATTTTGATTTGTTAGTTTGACTTTGAGTTTTTATCATTTATAAAATTAAAATTAATCAATTAAATAAATGATTATTTTATTTTATTTTTTACTAGCTGCAAGGCCCGCCTTCGGCGGCCCTCTTGCTAGCCAGGGCGCACACCCCTGGACCCCCAACACATGAACCCTACCCTCACACCCCACTCTTACCCACCAAGCAACCCACCCCCGCACCATGCACCCGTGTCAAACCCCCGCCACCACACTACCACCCCAACACTCCATCCCGCACCCCACCCACCTCGGACTCCCACCTCCGTACCACTCCACTACGCCTCTGGACCCTCACCTGAACACCCACTCCACCAACCCTGCACCACCACCCCCGCACCCCATCCACCCCGGACCCCACCCCGTGCCCTCCAACCCGCACTCATCCTCACTCTTCACCTCACCCCCATTCCACCCCCGCGCTCACCATACCCGAACCCACTCCAAAACAAAAGTTGTCAAAAATCACACCCCCTACAATTTTGCTCATTATAAAATTTGCCGTAGAGTTAATAGTTTAGGAGTTATTTGATAATTCTCATTCGTGTGCCCCCCCAAACCCTCTTTTGTGGTCAAAATATCAAAACGTTATATAGCTAAAAACGTAAGTTAGAAGACATCTGATGCAAATATGAAATTTCATAATAATCCCTTGAGCCGTTTTTACGTGAATCGTGAGCAACTTTTCGCGGAAACTACTGAAACAGACAGACAGACATACAGACATACATACATACAGGCAGGAATTTTGTTGAGGGTGTTTTCGTTCATAACTTTGCTTGAAACGTGTCCAACCAAAATTTGACGTGATTTGGACTAATGTATAGACAAAACCTTAATTTTATATATATAGATTAATTCACTTAACAGTTTCAGTCCCTATTGATTGACTTTCTTTGGTAGTAAACAACGTCTTAATTTTTGTAAATGATACATAAAAACATCTCATTCTTCATTTATTCTTTTGAGGAATAACGAATTTCAATTACACCCAGTCCCTAGAGATTTAGAAAAATAATAAAGAACAAATTTGAAAACACAACACTTTACTAAATAGAAACGTGGAAAATTTATTTAATTTATTTTATCGAAATAAAAAATTTATTTTATTTTATATACTACCTATTTATCAAAAAACAAAATACATAAATAACAGTTGTTTAAATTTGGGAAATAAACACATTTTGTTCCAAAAAATAAGAGTTCTTTTCAATATTTATTAGGTAAAGGAAATTCTTCTCTTGTATAGGTTTTCACTTTCTGAAGTCAATAATTTTGTATTTTATAAGAATCGAATTCTCCTTTAATTTAACGCTGAGCTGTATGTTCAGTTGCCTAAGACTCAGGGGCTTCATTCTCTATTTCGCTCTTCATTAATTTATTGAATTCTATTGATTTATTTCAATAATAATAAATAGACTATCTCTTTGATAACTATTCGTTAAGAGCTAAATAAACAATTAAATATCAATACAAATCCAATTTATTATTGTTTCTTAGCGTCATGATTATATTCCTTCATAATACATTAACTAATAGAAAGATGGCAGTAAGTGTACCTGAGGACTTCATTAAAAAAAATCAAATTTCTTCATACGCTTTTTGAATGAAGCCGTATCCATTGAGTTTGCTCCAAAATCTTCACTCTTTATAGCTTAGTGCCTGGAGCACAGAGCGATGCTCGGTAACTTTTTTCCTCTAAATAGCTTAAATTTCAAATTTAAAGGCTCTGCGACTTACCGAAGACGATATATGAATGATTAAAAATATTTGTTTTTACTACAGTCCTAATTTACACCCTTTTATTTCAATCGGATTAAAATCTATACACGACTAATAACTCATGACACTTAAAAAAATCGTTAGTGCGGTTTTTGAGAAAATCAAAAAAAAATGAAAAGACTTTCATGTAAATGTCAACTTCCGGTGCTCCGATTTCAAGCAAAAGCTTAAGTTTCGAATTTCGTAGCTCTGAGATTTATGGTTCGCAGGGGGGTATATACATTCTTACGTACGTAAACATCAACTTCCGGTACTTCTATTTTAGCCAAAATCTTGTGATACTCCTTGTAGCCTTTAGAAAGCTTAAGTTTCAAACTTTAAGGCTTTAAGACTTACTGAAGACGAGATATGAACGATTAAAATATTTATTTTGCGACATGACTAATTTACACCCCCTTTCTTTATTTCAATCGGATTAAAATTTATACACGACTAATAACTCATGAGACTTGATAAGTTCACCAATTTTTAGCGAAATCGTTAGAGCCGTTTTCGCGAACATGATTCTATATATATACAAGAATTGCTCATTTAATAATATAAGAAAAGATATTTGTTTAAAAATGTCTAAAACGTAGAGAAAAAATTATTTTTAGCACTATTTTTTTGTTTCGGCCTCAATGTAAGTTTATGACTTTCTGGATTCCAAAATCCAAGATAACTTAAAATCACAAGGACTTAGTAAAGACTTTCTGGTGCCAATATACAAAAAACTGGTTCGAATCTGGACTCTCTAGCTTCGGTTGAAAAATGCAGAAAATAGAAAAAAATTGAATTATTAAATGCAGAGCCATCGAACAGTATAGTTATTGGGCTAAAATTTCACACAAAAGTTTGTATTAATAAACTACACCCATGTGCAAATTTTTAGCTTTCTTCTCAACACATGCCGGATAGACAAATCTACCTAGCTTGAAAAAGTTTCACTTTTTTCTCTATTCTATATTATTTAAATGATTGATTAAATTTATTTTATCAAAATAAATAACATACATGAACTCTGGAAACATTAGAAAAATCATTTAAAGAATAAATAAATATAAATCAATAACTTTTAAGGAGTTCGGTGTTGGTTCTAGGTGAAACATTTTAATATAATAATAAAACTAAGATACGAGGTAGGTTTCACAAAAATGAAATAAAACAAAATTGAGTTTGAGTTCGATATATTGTTAGCCCATCATCAGGAGTCTAAGAAAACTGTTTCTTAGACTCCTGATGATGGGCTCTAACCCCGAAATATATCGAACTCAAAACTCAATTTTGTTTTATTTCTTTTTTGTGTGAAACCTACCTGTATCTTTAGTTTTATTAAAATATAAATCATTTGATTATGTATATTTTGTAATAGTGAATTATATAACAAGTTAAAGTATATAAGTAGGTAAACGTTTAACTAAAGTCGGCATTTGTGTGTAATTCAAATGGCTTATCTCTATCACGTGATAATCGTTGACCTCAGATATATCTTAGTAAAGTAGGAAACCTTGACACACGATTTTATATTTTCTTTACTTATAACTAGAATAAGTGAAATATTTGAATAGCACTAGAATCAAAAAGTGTTCCAAAATCATTTGACTATTTTCCATTTTATGTGTGCCCTTCGAACTTTCTTTTATGATAAAATAATAAGCTCAAAAATAATCAATCTCTCCTGTATCCGTCTTTCTAGAGACAAATAACCTTCAATCTTTGCAGACCCGCATCCACAGGTACTTTCAAATATCCCAATCCCTCAGATTTCTGTCTCTTCTCCTAGTCCTTTTCACTAAATATATCTTTGAAGGAGACAATAAAAGAGTGTGTCTTCTGCTGGAATTATAAATTTTATTTATTTATAACGAGACTATAGTTTCGAGAGCTTTGACCTCATAAATTAATTCCTGTGAATCAATTGTAATAGACTGATGAAGAGGGCAAAGTCCTCGAAACTATAGTCTCGTTATAAATAATTAAAATTTATAATTCCAGCAGAAGACACATTCTTTTATTGTCTCCTTCAACTTATAAAAATTCTGCTACTCTCGGCAAAAAGAAACTTTCAATTTAAAAAAATAATATTTACAAAACTATTCTCAAACGACTCCCATCGATCACAAACCCAAGGGTCGAAAATAATTTTTTCTTTTTATATATGAAAATATATTTTATTTTAGTTTTAATTCTGCTCCAGAATCTAGAGGGTCAAAAACACAGCACCGATTAGAAATTTAAAATATATATAGTTTAGTTGATTTTTTGATATTTTGCCAAATGAAATTATCAAATATATAATAAAATAAATTTCTGTGAATCAATTGTAATAGACTGATGAAGAGGGCAAAGCTCTCAAAACTATAGTCTCATTATAAAGAAATTACAAATTTATAATTCCAGCAGAAGACCCACTCTTTTATTGTCTCCTTCAATAAATAAAAATTCTGCTACTCTCGGCACAAAAACTTTCAATTTAATACATATCTTTAATAGACATGGGTTGCATATTCTTGATTCACTATCATTAAAAAAAGAATCGTGGGGGATATCAACTCTAAAACTTTTCATCACCCCAAGATACCGTTTTAGTTCAAATTGACTAAAAGTAACCGAAAGTACCTCTTCACTTTTGGTGTTTTAAAAAAGACCAAAACGATTTTTCTTTTTAACTTAAATAAATAATTCTATCTTCTTAATAATTTTATAAAAATCATCAAAATTTTCAGGCATTTTTTATTAGTGTTCCTTTTAAAAATAAAAGGGATTTTTTGTTATAATAATACTGATACAAGAAGAATTTGCACCAAAAAGGTACAACCTCTATAGTCAGCGGTGGACCCTTGTATCTTGGAAATAAGAAGATATTTAAGGATTGGGTCGGAGTTGAAGGTATTCGTGGCTGCGTGTCTTGAAATATTGAAGGTTATTATGTTGTTGGGAAGATGGTCGGAGTTCCAGTCTCTAGATGTCATAGAGATAAACGATTTGGTGAATGCGTTTGTTCGGTTAGTATCCAATTTAAGCTCGTAGGGATGTTGAGTCTTAGAAAATCGTGTATTTCGCGCAAATAGAGCCTTTCTCCAAAGAGGGATCTTACAATATCTATCTGTCCGTTTGTAAGAGCAATCTAACAGGATAGAAATTAGAAATTTATAATTTATAAGTTTTACAAGCTCTTTGAATTTAAACAAAAATCATTTGTCTGTCAGAAAATTATATAAGTTTTTTTGAGAGAATTTAGAAGCCTTGAATCTAGGATTTTTACTTAGTGTTTCTTCTTCCAGGATAATATTTTTGTCAATCTGCATCTTTCAAGAACAAAATGATACAGAATATTTAATTAATTTTTAAGATTACTTTTATGTAATTATTTTAATTTTGTCCGGTCGTTTATAATGGAAGATCTATTGAGATGTAGAATGATATAAACATTTTTACTTTATCCAATGCGAAGCATGGGAGAAAGTATTGGAATCGCTCTCGCGGCAAGCGCGACTTCAAAGGGGTCCTCAGGTAAAGACTACGGAACCCATAGACTCCGTGGTGTAATGGTCAGAGTAACTGACTGGCAACCCGGAGGTCTCGGGTTCGATTCCCGGCTATACCTAGACATTTTTTCTGTAAGTATAGGGTCTGGTAATAAAAATTAAGTGGGAGATAAATTTAACCGAATTTATCGCGCGGAGAATTTACCACTGCTCGAAGCCCCTAAAACCTTAGTAAATTAGATATTGGATTGTATCTAAGTTTCTGAGATTGGCTCGTGATCCCGGCTTCTTTTCCTTCTACTCTGTTCTTTTCACGATGGAGGGGCCAGCCCATATAGGCCTTTAGGGGATCCACCTTCTGGTGTATCTCCTCACATCAATATCATTAAAAAAAAAAAAAAAAATTAAGGTCACAAATTGAAATATTCAATGAGATTGAATTTTAGCACGTGACGGTTTTGCCAAAAATTACCTGGAATCTCGTCGAGAGGCCAAAAAGTGCCATTTTTTTTGGAAGTGCGTGGGGATGGATGTATGTGTGTGTGTTATCGTTTTTTTCGTCCACGATTTTTTCCACTCCTTTGCGCTGATTGAAATGAAATTGAAAACCTACCATTAGTTTAACAAAATGAAGCGCTGATTAGTTTTTGGTACATATCGGTCCACAAACATTAGTACTTTATTTCAGTACTTTTTTAGTTTTTTCTAAATATCTTGAAAATGACTTAACCAATTTTGATGAAATTTAATATCCTAATTAAGTACCTCGGGGACCACAAAAAAGGTTAAATAAAGTTTTTAGTAAAATTATATTTTAAAGTACTTTACTCAAGAACATATTAATATTTCAATTGAATTTGGATAAAGTTTAGCAACGATCCGTTGCAGTTTATTTTAACTATTTGACCTTTTTTACTTTATTTGTCTTTCATTTTGAAATTTACTTGAGATTAGGGATTAATCCATTTTAGATGACCTGTTTTTGATCTAGTGCTAGTTTTTTTTTTAATGAAAATGATGAGAGAAGGAGTTACACCAAAAAGGTGCAACCCCTAAAGGCCTGGGTTGGCCCCTCCATCGTGAAAAGAAGAAGAAAGAATTTTATGGGCTGGGCGGGGGTCGAAGGTATCTTTGGATACGGGTCTTAAATAGCTGAAGGTTATAAGTCGCGAGAAAGATGGTGGCAGGGAGCGAGTTCTAGTCTCTGGAGGTCATAGGGATAAAAGAGTTAGCTAGTGTGTTCCTTCTTCTTTTTCCCTAAAGATGCATTGTGAACTAAAAAAATCTCTTTGTAATTTTAACATAAGTTTGATGAGCCAATCATAGTCGAAACTAGTAAATAAATGAACTTTTTAATATGAAAATATCTTCAATTTTATTTCTCTATTTTTTTTGTTTTTACTATACGAAGGAGTTAAACTAAAAAAATCATCATAAATTATGGTTGTTTGTTATTAATTCAGAATAAGTTTGTGCTCAGCGAACATGTTACAATAGTTTCTTAATATATAATTCTATAATACATTATAATAATTCATTCGATGAAGACTATATTCGCAGAGTCTCCTTTACTCATCCCTTTTTCGAACACAGGTAATTCAAACAGCCAGCGAGACACACCCTGGAATCAGTTTTCAATTCTCTTTTGCAACTGCGTGTTTACCTCATATGGATGATGATTTTAGCATATTATCTATCATCTAAATCTATTATATCGTTAGGGACACTTGGGACGAACTGAGTCACTGGAATGTTTCGAGTCGTTTTTATATAAATAGACACCTGACTAGGATTTTAAGTTGGCTGACATTTAATAAGAATTTCGACTCCACCTAGTACTTAATATACGCACACTGCAAAATAGTAATGTTTTATTTAAACAATGATAAATTCTACCTTATATGCCAAACAATTGTATTTGGAAATTTTAATAATGAAACTTGGCTGGTTGGTTTAACGAATTATTAAAGATGACACTTAAGAGCTAAGAAGTATTTTTTATCTATTTAGTGACTATATTTTAATTTTAAATATTAATTCTTAGATATGTGGACTTGAGACAAAATCAAAACACTAATCTAATAATAACGTTTTGTCTTTTTTGGGACTTCTCAAGTTCTCAAAGTGTATTATTTCACTTTAGTCATACTAATTAATAATTATAAAGAAATCACGAGAGATTGTCTTATATATCCAAACTGTCATTAATAATTTTTATTGCATGTCAGAAGGGTTGTATTTACGCCTTAGAATAATGAACCTTGAGTCTTGAAAATGGCCAAAATGTCCCTCGAATCAATTCCCAAGTGGGTAAATATATTCCTTCCGACATGCAAAAAATATCCATGACATCTCGTTTATAGAATAAGACAATCTCTCCTGATTTCTTAAGAGCTTTTAACTCTGCTACCATATATAATTTGAGCTTTTATATAAATAAATATTATTTGTTCAAAATCTACTTAGTTAATCTCTCTGCAAATTTTGGTGATGCATCCGGCTAAAAGCTGACCCCGGGGTAGAGACAAATTTTAAAATAATAAGTAGTATCGTAAATTGGCTTATGGCTAGAAAAGCCGAAAAGCCAAAAAAAAATTGCTGATGATATGGCATTTTTTTCTCAGCGAACAGTCTGAGATATAAAGCTAAAACTTATCACGAAGGAACAGGTTTATCACTTTAAACTTAATCTCAAATTTTGACTACACTCATTCAAGAAATTCTCATAATAATGATTTGATTTTTTTCTTATTTTTCTGTATTTTTTAGCAGAAAGTTCTGAAGCTAGAAAGTCAAAATCTAATTAGTTCTTCGTTTTGAAAAATTCATATATTTTGCATCCGAACAAACTTTATATGACCTTTTGTTCTTAAGTTATCCTAGGGGCTTTCGAATTCAGATAAACAGAAAAAATTATAAATTTATTATGAAAATTTAACTGTCTTATGAAAATGTCTATTGAAAAAGTAGATGGAAAATTTTTTTCAAAAAAAGAACAGCTTCCGAGTTTCATACCTGTATTTAAATTATATGAGAATTTATATTTTAATGATATTTTTTATCAAAGATCTTAGTAGATTATTATGTACTTATATTATATGTCAGGAGGCCCCTGAAGGGGCAAAATCTTCTGACATATAATATATAGATACATAATAATCTACTAAGATATTTGATAAAAATATCCTTAAAATATAAATTCTCATAAAGAAAAAAATATTTTTGAAAATTATTTTTTCCAAGTTTCACACATTCTCGAATATGCAAAAAATTGAACATTTGTGAGTGAGTGCGGGGTCCGGGGTGGGCATATAAATAATACTTGAAATTTCATTTAATAAATAAAATGACATGCCTAAAGCTGTATGGAATGCTAAGTTCAAGGTAGAATTGAGTAAAATATAAATATTTTTTTAAACTTTCTATTTGTTCATTGAGACTGAATTAATTCTGTATGTACTTTTGCACCGATCCAATGATAGAATTATTATCTTTTTACATCATTTCCAGTATAAATTATCGTTCGAAATAGATTGAATTGATTTACAATAGAAAAAATACAATTGTGAATTTGCAATACGTTCTTTTGTAATGGGTTAATAATAATAAAAATGCCCTGTGGGGTTCTTTCTCACAATGGCTGAATATGGATTAGGACAAAAATGGTGTGTTTATTGTACGCATATTTAACATTACTCACGAATATAGTGGGAAATAAACTTACGCAATTATGGAAATTCTGAGCCAATTTTTTATTTTTATATTCTTTAGTGTACTAGAACTTTGGAATAAAAAAAAAGAATATGAACCACGAATACTTAGTTTCTGAAAGTATTATGTTATATAATATTAATGAAGAAGAAGAAAAAAGAACATATAATAGTATATTAAAATTGTATTCAGAAATGATTTTTTTATAGAAATTTTATATAGGTATGAGGTATGAGGATTAATTAAATTTAAATTAAAGAAAAATGTGAGAACAGTATAACCCGTTAAAAAACTATTGTGTTTAATATGTTTCACTATAAACCACCGCTTTCCCTAAATGTTATTGAGAACACTTTCTTGATTTGAACAGTGGCAAAAATTTTGCAAAAATTATCTTATAAAAAACATAAAATGGAAATAGAAATAGTGAAATACAAACATACAACTTCAAAGATACAGATTTCACAAATATAAATATAATAAAATACACATTCATTCGAATTGCACGCTGCCAAAATATTCAAAAAGTAGAATGAATATAAAAAATAATTAACCCGAAGATTTGAGGATCTTTTTTTGAAAAAGTCGGTTAAAAATAGTGGATTCTTTTCAAAAATACAGCTCACAGTCATAAACCAAATATATCAAGAAAGAATTTAAATTTTAAGGTCAAAATCCAGCTTTAAGTAGAAAATATTTTTACATTGTATATCAGAAGGCTCCATCCCTTCTGGAGTTGAATCCGCGTACTAACACGCTTGCCGGGCTTGTTAGTACGACCCTCGAGACAGAACACACCCTGAAATCCAATAATTTTAGCTTCTCTTAGTATATATTGCATGTCAGGGTGTATTTTGTCTGGAAGGTTTAACTAACAAGCGTCTTAGTACTCGGGTTCAACTCCTGAGGGGATGGAGCCCTCTGATATGCAATGTACAAATATTTTATACTTAAATCTGGATTTTTACTTTAAAATTTAAATTCTTTCTTGATAAAAAAATAAATTTCAGTTAATTATTCTCCCCACTTTTTTTGAATTAAGATTTTGGAAAGGTTTATAAACATTGCTATTGTCTTTATTTCTGATTTTGGTGACGATTCAACCAGGTTTTTGATAACTGAAGGATCGCGTAAATTAGAGTTATCTTGATTCTGAGATTATTTAAGTTTGAAAAATTTGGCCAGAAAAAAACAATTATTTAATACGAAAAACAATCAATAAATTATCTCAACATAATCGCTTATACTCCTTGAATTTCCTAGTGCTTACTTGTGAAGAAGTGCTATTTTAATATCTTTGGATTAATCATTTAAAATAAATCTAAAAATTACTCATTAAAAAGTATTTTATTTAAACACCTTTTTAATCAAAATTATTATGATTCGTAGAAACCAAGCCAAAATAATAAAATGTTGTCCTCAGCAGTCAAGTCATCTTCTGATTGTATTAAAATTAACTAGTAAATACGTGTAACATTGAACGAGAGAGAGACTCTAGAGTGGTATATGCGTTATGCGTTGCCTTGAGTCTTCTCTTAGGTACCTGGCCTCCTGGCCATGGTCAATGTCAGCCTCTAATCGACTCTTGGGCCTCGCCAAGACCATCCCGAATCACATCATCTCGTTATTTCCGTTTCGTTTGATCATCCCAAAGCATTTGCAAGAATCTTTTTGTTGATCATCAAATGATAAAAACATTGGAATAGGAAATAAAAATATTTTATTTATGAGAAATAAATTAACGACTATGTCACTTAATTAATATAAATATTTCGTAAAATTACAAGAAATAGATTTGATCTCTTATATTCAATTGGAAAATGACATTCCATTACCTTTTTCTTCAAAATTCGAAACATTCAACTAGCTTTAACTTTATGTTTAAATTTAGAATCACTAGAGCACAAATATATTCAATACAAATGAAGATTTAAATACTACCCAACACTTTTTTTACACGGTGGAAACGTTACTCTGAAATTCGTGTAAAAAAAAACAATGAAAACCAGAAAAACGAAGACATTTTTGAATAGTATTATAGTATAACTTCAAATTCCTGTGAAAAAATGTTGGGTGTATTTAAGTTAAATATTTATCGTGATACACATATCACCTCACAGGATAACCATTGAGTTCCTAATGGTAATTCTCTCAATTCCTAAGAAAATAAAAACAACCCTTCTGACATATAATTAAAAATAATCCATTCCATCTAGGATCTATAGATGAAAACTACTTGTGATTTTTTATAAATTAAAAATCTATTTATATTGGTAATTCGAACTTATAAATATTTTGATTGATTTAACACTGATATCGCTACGAAGGAGGAATTGAAACTAATCACAAACAAATGCCCCAAATAACTTATATAATGTATCTATTATAAAATATTATTTTCGATATTCATTATTTCAGTCTTTTTTGTAGACCTTAAAGCCGTGATAACGCTTAGGTAATTATTTCTATTTGAACTATTTTTGAGTAATTTCGACAAAAAGAAGCAAAAACACCCCATTTTCTTGCACGATTACATTACTTCTATGTACTGCGTATTATCACCGTCAAGTATACATTCCTAAGAGTGGTTTGACGTAACCATCTCATGCCAACTTTTTCCTTTCTTTAGAAGTCTCACATCCCACATTTTTCATTATCTGGAGAAAATACTCAAATTTAGGTCTTCTCCTTCTGCTTTTCTTTCCCAATTCTCCTATAAAATATGCTTTAGCAATTCTTCGTGGCTTAACGTGTGCCCTATTTATTATCTTCTCTTCTTAAGATTCTTCCACAATGTTCCCTTTTCTCAGTACTTCCTCATTGGTAAATCTATCGATCCATCCATTTAATCTTCAAAATTCTTTTACAAGTATATTAAAGTAAAAAATTTGGTCTAATATTTGAATAATAATAACTATATAAATTCTCATGTCATAATACTAAAATGTCCCATATTATATTTTAAAAATTACGCCTGATTAATTAATTTTTTTTCTCTATGAGTTACTTTATTTTATTATTTTCTTTAATTATATGGCAATTATGTTTTCTATCAAGTACAGTTGTAACATCTTAAAATAATTATGTCCGTTAAATTTAGAACATATAATTTATAAGATTAAATCAGTATTCAGGATATAGAGAACGAAACAATTATTGAATTTTTTCACTTTTGTTTTCTTATCACAACATTTTGTCCACAATTTGAACTTCTTTATGTTCTATAAAAAACATATAAACATCAAAAAAATGCACAACATATAAAACAAGATTTTCCCATTAACTTAAATTTTTCCAGCAAAAAATTCATCCTTCTGCCATCATTAAAATACTTTCCATTAATTTATTTAGGCAAATTTAATTAATTTTAAACTATCATTCTTGAACATTTTATTTCTTAAATATATGTACGTATACTTTTGCAATTTTCAATTCTTTGAAAACCATGTTCACAGATATCTTCTTGCATTCTCTTGATCATTTCCTTCTCTTCTCTTCAAAAATGCAAGGTTTTCCAAGACCTATAGAAGCTACATTTTTTTCGGCCACGATGAATAATTGGTTTCAGAATGAATCTAAGCCACAAATGACGAATGTATTAATAAGAATAAATCTTATTTGCCTCCTAATTTTTTTTAATGAATCTTAAATTAAAGCATAATAAGCGCGGTGAAAATAATTCTTTAATGAGAAAAATTATAAATTTATTTAACATCATTATTTCAAGTTAGAAATATAGAAGTTCAGATATTATTTTCACTCAATATTTGACAAAAATTCCCTACATTTGATTCGCGATTGAATCAAATGTAGAAAACATTCGATTAAAGCATACCATTTAACTACTAAACTTCGGTGTAACAAATGACTGGGTTATGTCTGAAATCAATGATCCTATATATATATATATATATTTTGGGAAAAAGTAATTCTTTTAAAATAAAATTAATTAAAAAAAAATATATATATACCCTGATCAAAATATTATATCTTTATAACATAAATCAAGACAATTTTCTTTCCTCGAAAAGACTACTACTTTAATGGTATACCATATAATATAAATTTATGAAAGGCCAAAATCTTATTAGAAATGTTATACTTTATATCAGAATGAACGTATCATAGGAGTCAAATCCAATTCACGGCTGTTGCCTTATCCCTAGAAACGAAATTTTTCCGACATATAGGTTTTTGCTCAGTTAGAAAATTTTACACAAATTATAAAAAAGTCTAATGTGAAATTCTGCTGACGACTGAATGCAATTTTCAGTTGTTAAGTGAATTTTTCAATTTTTAAAAAACATGATTTTTTTTTGTCGTCACTCAATTTAAGCTTGATTCTAAATATTTATTATTTATTATTTTTCATATTTATATTTTTAGGAAAAATTATTTTCAAAAATGCTGGATATCTATAAATATAAGAGTTTTATCAAAAAGTCGTCCAAATAAACTTTCAAATCAATAAAATTTACTAGAGAATGGGATAAAATTCAAGTTTCTAGAATGAGTGGTTTTCATTTTATGAAGGAAAAACTGCGATTTTTTGAAAAAAACTGCAAATTTCAACCTCATTACGGCCCGGGTTACCATTATCCAATTAAGATGAAACGTTGTTTAAATTGTAGCAAATTAAATCTAGTTTATAAATGTATAGAGTGGTCTTTGTCGAAAACGTGCTCCTTCATGGTCAAAATGGGGAAAAATCGAAAAAAGTACGAGTTTTAGGGATATTCAAAAGTGATCCCGGGGGCTGTTTTTTGACAGGCGCTAGTATCGGTTCTACTTAATCTAAATAGATGAAATTGTTATCATTTGACGGCTAATTTAAAGAGCTTTAATTTATCTAATAGAAATCTTTTTGATTTGATAAGCCGTTTTAGAGTTATTCAAGAAAAACTGAAAAAACTCCGAAATTTTCTCATTTTGAGGCGCGTAGAAAAATTTCCACAACACATATTTGGGGGAAAACTTAGGGTAGTAATATTGCAGTATCAATAAAGGTATTCCAACAATAAAATCTTTATCGGGAATTATTTCCTGTTTATGCCATTTTCCACGTAATTTGTCTGGTCTATTAAACCTTGTTTAACTTTACATATAAAATACATCAATAGATTTAATTGAAAAAAAAACTTGTGTTGTGAACCATGGGCTTTTTTTTAATTATGACTTTTTGTTTTTTATTTCTAAATGAAACCTCCTTTTACATCGCTATTAATTATCTTTAATAGGGAGTTAGATGGGAGAGATTTTCCGAAATCCCATAGTTAGAATAATATTCAGATATACACTATATTGCTTGGGAATTTGCAGACTTATGGCTCGGCTGCCATGAGTCATTATCTTGAATTATTATCAACATTTAATGTTATATCTGAAGAGATACAACCATCTTTTAACAAAGACAAATTAATTAATAGCATTCTTTAAGATCCCCTACAGAGACACACTTTTTTGATGTGAACTAATTATGAATTACTTTCATCAATTTGAGAACATTATATGTTTTATTATAAATGCAGAATGTATTGTAGTATATTTTTCTTTTTGAATGGATTTTAAATAAGCTAAGGAAGTGAAATTTTCCTTAAAAAAACGAGGAAATATATGTTACTATTTACTTTTATGTGTGTACTTTGTGCATTTCGAAAGTTAAATTTTTCATAGAGCACACCCATAGTTTAATAGATTTTAAAAAATGCTTTCTAAGTCAGAATTGGCAAAGAAATGAAATTCTATTAGAAAATAATTTCTTATCGAGTATTTAGCACAGTTATTGAGAGTTTCAAGAGTAAATAAACATAGATATATATTTTAATTTAATTAATTAATTGAAAGTATTTATTTCCAATGTATTACATGAAATAATAATTAATAATAAAATTAAGTACATTGACCTCGAGAAGGTGAAGGCCAGATTTTCGACCTATAGTCTTTAACAAATAGAATTATGTGTACCTGCGAACCTACGTATATACTCAGTGGCGGGCAGTGACTTTTAAACCAGGGTATGATTTCCAAAAAAACCTTAATTTTTAAAAAAAGATTTCATTCTTCACTTCTTTTGGCAAATTTCATCGAATAAGGCATCATAGAATTTTACGTTATTTTTCAAGTTTAACAGTAGATTTTTTATGACAGTATGAAAATACTGTGAATGTTTTGAAATTTTAAGGATGCGCCACATCTACAGCATTCATGGACCGTACGCCACTGGTATATATTATATAATATGTATATTATTTATATATTAGTAGAGAACACCATAAAGAAATCACGAGAGAGTGTATTCTACTTAATTCAATTTTATTATATTTCAGAAGGGTTGAGTTCATAGTCTCCGTAAATAAATCCTTGTGTCAAATATAGCAATCAGAGACAATTAGCTACCCTATGAGGTGGTCTCATCTGGCTTATTATCGCGCTAAATTTTACACTTAAAAATTCACCTTCATTTATAAAATTTAGCGCGATACACCTTACAGTACAGCTCAATTGGCCCTGGTTGCTATTTTTGGAACTCGGGTTCGATTCCCAGGGGGTAAACACAACCATTAGGGCATGTAATAAAAATTATCCATGAACTTTGGATTTAGTACACTTTCTCTTGATTTATTTAATTTGAACTCTTATATCATAGAGAACACCCTCTTTTATTTTCTCTTGAATATGCAATTTTCGATGATTAGAATAGTCAGTGAAGATCCAAAAAAATTTGAATATTTCTTCATTACCTAATTATCGATTAGAGCTCTAACTAAAAATTTGTTTTTGAATGAAAACCAAGATAACTTTTTTAGTATGCTGTCCGCTAGATCCCTTAGATCTGTATCAATTAAAGTAAAATCTTATTCAATTTTTAAAGGAACTAAAGACGGAATTTATCGGTCCCTATTTTCTAAAGAATCCAGATTTTCTTAGTGTTAAAACCTATTGAAAAATTATCATTAAAAACCAAGAACAAATAAGTATTGATCTGTGATAAAAAAAAAAAAAAAAAAAAAAAAAACTAGCGTTTTACAAATGGCGTGCAACGGGTTGGTCCACCTAAGGTGAAATTTAAATTTTCTAGTTTCACTATGGGTCAAAACGCTTGACCTCTATTCAAAAAACCTCTCAAATTAAACAAATAAACATTCACTCTTGTTCAAATCCAAACTGAGTTTAAAAATCTGAAATATGTAGAAAAAACTTTATTTTTCTATCAGTACCTACTTTAATACCTTTGAAAGCTTGAGAATAGGAGGTAGAATGTTCCATACTGATGCCGAAATGTTTTGATTTCCAAATCAAAGAATGATTAGATATCTGTTTTAACAACTTGTGAAAAAAAATTATAAAAAAATCAAAACGTTATATTGTGAACACTTAGGGCCGGTTGTATGTCGTATAGTAAACTTTTTCAAGGCTCGATAGGCTCTGCAATGAATTCAGCAATATTTTTGTTAGCAAACTGTTTGAACTGGAAAGCTGAATTTCGCCCAAAGCTGTAACTTTTTAATCCAAACTTGTATTCTTATTAGCTACAAGTGTTTAAGGGCCGGTTGTATGTCGCAAAGTAAATGCTTTTTACCACTAACCAAGGGTAGATGGTAAATGGAGGGGCTGGGATGGCCAATTAGATGACAGGAACTTTCAGTGCCTGGCAATATATTTTATTTCAGAACATTCAATATTAAATTGATTCAATTCCAATTCATCTTACTTTTAAATTAAATTCTAATTCGTATTCTCATTTTTTCATCTTCTAAAATACATAATATATATATTTTTAAATAAACTTCATTTTATTAATATTATATAATCTACTATTACACGGTTTCTAAACATTAATTGTTCAATAATAATTCTATAATAAACTCAACCAATATCTTATTTTAAATCTTATATATTACATTAACTTTTTTCACTCGTACTCCCATTTTAAATATATACGTATATATATATTTTTAAATAAACTTCTTTTTATTAATATCATTTTCTTATTATTGCACGGTCCTTAAATATTAATTGTTCTATAATAATTATATAATAATCTCTATACATAATAATCTTATAATTTAAAATATATCTATTATAAAATCTAGTATCTAAATTAATAACAAATAATTCTTCTCCCCACTAACAACATCAACTAGTTTTAATTAATTTAAGACTTAATCTAGCAATTTATTAAATAGCTCATAATTTTCCCCTTACTAACAGTCAATCCAAGTGGTAGATTTAAACCTTTTCAAATCGCCCGGTGGAAAACCACTGTCCAATTTCTAAGAGCTCACTGATATTGAATATATTCAAAAATATATCCAAGTTCGGAGTTTTAATTGGTTTACCGGCTCTCTTATCTTTACTTTTCTTGTCACCCTTTTCATTTCCACCTCAAACTCTCCTCACTAATGACATCAATTAAAATCAATTTCTGCAACATTCGCGGTCTATCTCGCAATTCGAATTTACACGACGTATTTCAACATCTCGAACATGAAAAACCTGCTCTTTTAGGCCTATCCGAAACTATAATTGACGCGAATAAATCTAACGGTCGTGACTACCAATTCGAAAACTATACACTTCATTCAAAATTTCGAAAAAAGGAGGGGTCTGCTGTTATATTAGAAAGGACATCCCTAGTAGGCGTTTAACTAATCTAGAATCCAATGAATTCGATGCCATATGGATCAGAATCACGTTAGGCCATTCAACTAAATTCTTCTGCATAATATATTTGCCCCCCAAAGACCCCAGATACAAACAATTTTTTGACTACCTCCTTGAGTGCCATTGCAATATCCTGAAAGAATTTCCATCTTCTGAAATATCTTTCCTAGGTGACTTTAACGTCCACAACAAAAATTGGCTAAAATTTTCTAGCCATAATTCCCCCGCAGGCTCCGACGCTGAAATCTTCTCAACGGCGTGTGGCCTCACACAAATTATTAACGGCCCCACAAGAATCCCAGACAAAGCCAATGAAAAATCCAATCTTCTCGATCTTTTCATCACTTCCCACCCTTCGTCCTATGAAGCAAAAATTTCGGCCCCTTTAGGTAAATCTGACCACAATCTGATAAAAATTAAAACCTCCGCCAATTTACCAAAACCCCCGTCACCCCACTCCAACCCCAGAAAAATATGGCTAGTCGATAACGATAACATTAATTGGAATGACATGCGTAACTTTTTTGCCGCTTACCAGTGGAATGAACTCTGCATCAGAGATAAAAACGCTTCAGAATTCGCAGACGCCCTTAACGAGGCAATCCAAATAGGCTTAGAAACCTATATCCCCTCAAAATTGATTAAAGGGAACAAGGATTCTAAGCCTTGGTTTGGTAGACAATGCGCAGATTCCGTCCGTGAAAAAAACAAATCTTTTCAGAAATGGCAACTTTCACAGCTAGAATGTGACCGAGTTGCATTTGCCAAGTCGCGAAGCTCATGCAAAAATCATCTCTGAGGCAAAGAAATCATTCGACCAGAGGATAGCTGACCGTCTCGCATCTTGCCCCAATGGAAAACGGGCCTTTTTCTCGTTACACAAGGCAATAAATAGAAATTTCGCGTCCCCCTCACTTCCGCCCCTCTTTCACCCAAATGGTTCAGTAGCCACGACCCCCGCTGAAAAAGCCGAATCACTAGCATCCTATTTCGCAACTAACTCCACTTTAGATGACAAAGGGCTTAACCCGCCCACTTATACCCCCCAAACCAACCTCATGGGCAAAATAATTTTCAGGCCCCAAATAATCATAAAAGCCATTAATAAATTAAATTCCAAATCCGCCGCAGGCCCGGATAACATCCCACCAATTCTCATTAAAAAATGCGCCCCTGAACTTGCCCCTATCTTATCCAAGCTATTCCAACTCTCTTACGAGTCGGGCATATTCCCCAAAAGCTGGAAAATAGCCAGAGTCACACCTATTCCTAAAAAAGGAGACACATCACAAATCTCTAATTACAGGCCTATCTCGATCACCTCTGTTCTTTCCAAATTAATGGAATTAGTCATAAACCAACACGTCCTTCATCACTTAGAAAACAATAAATTAATTCACGATAGGCAATATGGATTCAGACAAAATCGTTCCACAGGCGACATCTTAACCTATGTCACCCACACCTTGAACAATACTCTAGAGGCCGGAAAAGAAACCCTCGCTGTAGCCCTTGATATCTCCAAAGCTTTTGACCAGGTTTGGCACAAAAATCTTCTTGCCAAACTACCAGCCTTTGGATTCACACCAACACTTCGCAAATGGATTGAAAGCTTTCTGACAAACCGAAGTATAAAAGTTGTGGTGGATGGAACATCTTCTGAATCGTTCTCCACAAACTCTGGTGTTCCCCAAGGCTCTGTAATCTCCTCCACACTCTTCCTTATTTATATAAACGACCTTATTGATCAAACGGCAAACCCCACTCATTGTTACGCCGACGATAGCACTCTACACGGCAAACCCTCTCTCCCGAATAATCGAATCAATATTGCCTCCTCAATTACTCTCGACCTAGACAAACTGAATAAATGGGGCTCTCAAAATTTAGTTAACTTTAATTCAAATAAGACTCAATGTTGTCTAATTTCTAGGCGCGAAAATAGAGATTTCCCTGATATTCACTTCGATTCGAATACCCTGAAAATGTGTGACAGCCTATCCATGTTGGGCGTCTCTGTCGCATCTGACCTGTCTTGGAATGAACACATCTCCTCTGTGGCGAAATCTGCAGCAAGGAAGATTGGCTTCTTATTCAGGTCCAAGCGATTTTACAAACCCCCACAACTTCTCACCATCTACAAGGCCCAAATCCGCCCCTGTCTCGAATACGGCTCTCATCTGTGGAGAGGAGCCTCAAAATATTCTCTTGCTACCCTTGATGCAATTCAGAAACGAGCCGTCAGGCTAATTGACGATTCTACCCTCACCGACTCCCTCGACTCGCTGACTCATCGAAGAGATGTCTCCGCCCTTTCCCTTTTCTATAGATACTATCACGGCAGGTGCTCTGATGAGATAAAATCAATAATTCCCCCCAAAGCATGCTTTGCACGCAGCACACGTTTTGCCGACTCCCAACACTCTTTCGCGGTCAAATTAGAAAAGTGCCGGACCACTTCATTCGCGAATTCATATATCCCCATGACTTCAAGGAACTGGAACTCTCTCCCAGCCTCTATCTTTCCCAGCACCTATGATCTTCAAACCTTCAAAACCAGGGTGCATAGACACCTACGTCTACACCCTCTCACTTAATCAACTTTCCCTTCTCTTCGGTAATGCAAGGGTCTTTCGAGATCCATAGGGGCTACATCTTTACTGGTGCACCCCTTCTTGCATTCGATTGCATTAAAAAAAAAAAAAAAAAAAAACATACAACCGGCCCTTAAACACTTGTAGCTAATAAGAATACAAGTTTGGATTAAAATGTTACAGCTTTGGGCGAGATTCAGCTTTCCAGTTCAAACAGTTTGCTAACAAAAATATTGCTGAATTCATTTCAGAGCCTATCGAGCTTTGAAAAAGTTTTTACTTTTTCTTCCATTTGTTGTTTTCTCATTTATAGCTGCACATGAATTTAATAGCAATTTTAGAATCTTGATATTGAAGTGACATTGCTTGTTACTCTATCCTTGGCTTCTCTTTACATATTTTATTCTTTTAGGGCCTTCATGCGCATCTTTTTCCCTTCTTATCTTACATTTCTAAGACACTTGTTTTTTAATTTTATTTTAAAATTGTTTTCTAAAATATAAGTAACTATGCAGTTTATATTCTTCAGCCTTCAAAGGGTTAATTGTCTAACTATTGAAATAAATAATTTATATTATATTGAGTAATTTCTATAAATTATTTTTAAATGCACTAGACACTAGACCGTTTCGGATCACTGGTCGAAAATTAGCTATAGTTCTGAAAGAGTGAAACATTTTTTAAAAAAATTCTTCAAGTACATACTATATTTAAAACAAATATTAGAATTTATATTCATACATATAGTATTATTTAATTTCCTTTTGGTAAAATAACATTTTTAAGAAATTTGCAAAAATCGAGTTTTTAAAAAAAATTTAAATCTTTTTTAATTGTTTTAGCGTTTAAAATAATGTCTCTCCGAGAAAGTTAATTTTTCTATCAAAACAGCAGTATTTGTGTTCTCCTTTTGGTAATATTACTATTTTATAAATTCGCAATCATTGACACTTTTCTAAATTTTTGAATCTAAATAGATTCTTACTTTTATCATTTTTTTTAATTTCCTCAATTCGATATATAAAAGAAATCTTACAAATTATATTCATATAAAGAGTATTATTTTACTTTTTGGAAATTGTCTACAAAAACATCGCAATCTTGGAGAGCGTTCTCATCAGAGTACATTGTTTATATAGATGACTTATCATTGACTTTTTGTGTGTTTTAATGCTAATTAATTTTAGGATTTTTAATATTTTCTGATATAGCGGGATTTGATCCCTAGCTATTTAATTCATCTAAGTTCTTTAGCATAATAAAAGCAGCAGATCCTAGAGACCTAAGAACTAATCAACATGGGACGAGGTTAGATTCTGGAAACTACATACGATGTATGTAGTTCATTTATACGAGTAGTAAATTCTGTTAGTTTCTTATGGCTGACCTCTTTTCTTACCCATTTTGGTAGTGTTGCTTGCATTCTCCTGATTGGTACAATCTAAAAGACTAATCCAACCTAACTTTTTTTCTATAAGAATTGCAATCGTTGTGCTCTTCAAATTTTTAGGGTTCCATACTTAAATAAAAAGTAATTATATTTGTGTTGTCACAATGTTTTCTATCCGGCTGTCTCATCAATAGCTCGCAGAATAAATAAGTTACAAACTTAAAATTTATTAAAACTTAGGGAACGCGCTATAGGTTGATATTGAAACATTTTGTCAAATTATACTGAGTTTGAAGTTGGTAATGTTTCAGAGCAAAAAAAAAAAAATAAATAAAATTAAAGCATATAGTTAAATATCTATTTATACCCTATAAAATTAAGGTTTTGTCTGTACATTGGTCCAAATCACGCCAAATTTTGGTTGCACACTTTTCAAGCAAAGTTATGAACGAAAACACCCTCAACAAAATTCCTGTCTGTCTGTCTGTCTGCCTGTCTGTTTCTGTGGTTTCCGAAAAGTTGCTCACGATTCACATAAAAACGCCTGAAGGTATTATTATGAAATTTCATATTTGGATCAGATGTCTTTTAACTTACGTTTATAGCTATATAACGTTTTGATATTTTGACCCCAAAAGGGGGTTTGGGGGAGCGCACGAATGAAAATTATCAAATAACTCCTAAACTATTAATCCTACGGCAAATTTTATTGTAAGCAAAGTTGTAGAGGATGTGATTTCTGGGGTGCCGGGCGTGGGGGTGCAGGGTTGGTGGAGTGGGGGTTTAAGTGAGGGTCCAAGGGCGTAGTGGGCTGGTACTGGGGTGGTGGTCCGAGGTGGGTTGGGTGCGGTGAGGAGTGTTGGGGTGGTCGTGTAGGGGGTTCCTGGCTAGCAAGAGGGCCGCCGAAGGCGGGCCTTGCAGCTAGTATTATATATATTTTAACTCTATTTATTTTTTATTTATTTGTTATATACATCTTTATTTTACCAGAAATCAAAAACATTTTAATTGTAAGATTATTTTGGAGAGGGTTAAAAATAATACATATATTTTAAATTAGAAAAGCTAGAAATAAATTATTTCTTAATATTATTATAGAAACTTTTTCGGCTCAATAGAAGCAATGAGATTTTCGGCTCTCATTTTCATAAGTAAATTTTCTTATTACCAACTCTCCACAAGAAAAATCTACTGCCGATGACCGGCGTAGAAAATATACTTTAATTTATTAATGTCTTTTCTAGATACCTTTTTATTACGCACAGTTCAAAAATATCTAAGACAAAATGTTGTTTTTTCGTATTTTTATTCATTATCCCATTATTTTCTGAGTCATTGTTCATTCATTTATAAGGACAAGAAGAACATATTCTACACCTTCGAGTAACGATCCTATGATCACCATGTATAGTTAGAACGGATGATGATTATCTATTTATATTGGAGTGGATTCCCTTCTCTCACCATATGCATAGTTAATCAATTGTAGCATCATCTGTGCATAACAATGCTTTTAACAAACTCACTCGCACTTCACTATTTCACTTTTTACTTTATTTTTATCTATTGAAAATAGTCAAGGAAAATAACATCTTAACCATGAAATTGTTAATCATGTGAAAGCAACATTTTATACATAAATTTATTTAATAATTATTGTCTGAAATTTTCTTTAGAAACTAACATGTTTATTAGTAAATAAAGAGAAATCAATAAGGTTGTCCTCTGCTTGACGCAAAATAACATATACATTATATAGGAATTTATTTGTTTGAGAGTTTGAGACTATAGTTTCGAAGGTTTGACTTTCATCATCAGTCTTTCAATTATAAATTTTTTGTTATGTAATAGCAAAACAAATTTTTCTATACAGGTATCTGATCGGGTAATTGAACCAACGCGAAATAACAGATAAGACATTTCTAATTGAAAGACTGATGACGAAACCTTCGAAACTATAGTCATAAACAAATAAATTATATATACATCATCATCATCATCATCATCAGCCTGTCGATAGCGACACTGCTGAATATAGGCCTCTTCCATCAAATGGAAGGGGTTGGCATTAAGTCACCACGCTTGCCAGACGGATTGGTGACTAGGAATCAGATTATACCCGGTCAAATATCAATGCAGGGACTCGGACTCGAACCCGGGGCTCCTGCTTAGAAGGCTAGTGTCTTTAAGCTCTCGGCTAATCCGATTCCTATATACACATATTTATATTTGGTATTTTTGTATAATGTATATATAATACTAGCTGCCAGGCCTGCGAAGCTATGAGATCTAAACGGCAGTTATAATTTGTTTGTTATTGATGTATTCAATTAATAGTTTCAATTAATTATGTGTGATTTAAATCAAAATTTAATTTTTTTTTGACAGTATATAATTTTTAAAACATTCTTAAACATCGATATTTTTGAATCTAATAGATTTTAAAATCTTCTTAATGGTGTTTTAACGTATAAAATATTTATTCCTGGAGAAAGTAAATATCATTTCTTGATCGAAATTACAGAATTCTTTGCCTCTGTTTTCCTTAAAGATGTTTTAGCTAGGGAAATATTTTTTTCGAATCTAATAAATATTATTTCCCGATGAAATAGCAGAATTTGTTTCAACTTATGGTAATATAGACCTTTTAAGAAATTCACAGGCATCCATATTTTTCTAAATTTTTGAATCTAATAACATATTTGAACAAGTTTCTTTTATGATTTTTGGCGAATAAAATAACTTTTGAATATAAAAGACAATTCAACGGTACTAGTAACATTAACATTTCTAAAGAAAATCAAAAGATACAACCCTTCTGACATAATAAAAATCATATATATTGATTTTCTAGGGAAACTTAGATATTATTTCTCAATCAAAATAACAGAATTCGTGGCCTCCTTTTGATAATTTAGAATTTTAAATAAATTTGCAAGCATTGACATTTTTCAATATTTTTAAATCTAAATAAATTTTTACATGTTTTAAAGAATATTTTAGCGATTTAAATAATTTTTCGCGGAGAAAGTAATGTCAAATAAACTGACACCTTCTGATGTGGCCATCCACTTGACTTTACCATACGACCTGGGCCCTCAGTTATATTTAATACTAGCTGCAAGGCCCGCCTTCGGCGGCCCTCTTGCTAGCCAGGGGGCACGCCCCCTGGACCCCAACCCACGAATCCCACCCTCACACTACACTCCCCCCGACCCATCCAGCACCCCTACCCCCGCACCATGAACCCGTGCCCAACCCCCGCCCCCATACCACAGAACCCAAACCTCACCCCCCACTCCAACCCACCACACTCCCCGAAACCCACCCAGCACCCCAACCCCCGTCTCCACACCACCACCCCAACCCTCACCCCACCCACCCCGGGCCCCCAACCCACGAACCCCACCCTCACCCCCCACTCCACGAAACCCACCCAGCACCCCAACCCCCGCCCCCACACCACCACTTCAACACTCTAACCTGCACCCCCACCTCGGAGCCCCCCCCCGTACCGCCCCACTACGCCACTGGACCCTCACCTGAACCCCCCATCCACCAACCTAGCACCCCCCCCCTACTCCTCCACACTCCCTCACTCCACCGCCATTCCACTCCGCACATCCCATGCCCTAACCCACTCCCACTCCACCCCCGCACCCAGTTTTTGCATTTCTAGCCTTCTAGTGACCCACAGATTATGTAAACAAAATTTGGTTGAGTTTGGTCCAAGAGCAAGAATTTTCATTTTTTGACCCCCCCCCCATTTTGGGTGGTTAGTTTTTGCATTTCTAGCTTTCTAGAGGCCCACAGATTATGTATACAAAATTTGGTTGAGTTTGGTCCAAAGAGCAAGAATTTTCATTTTTTGAACCCCCCCCCATTTTGGGGACGTCCCTTCCCCCCCCATTTTGGGTGGTTAGTTTTTGCATTTCTAGCTCTCTAGAGGCCCACAGATTATGTATATAAAATTTGGTTGAGTTTGGTCCAAGAGCAAGAATTTTCATATTTTGACCCCCCCCCCCCTTTTTGGGTGATTTTTGGGGGAAATTTTTTTAAACAAAAGTTGTCAGAAATCACATCCCCTACAACTTTGCTCATTATAAAATTTCCCGTAGAGTTAATAGTTTAAGAGTTATTTGATAATTTTCATTCGTGCACCCCCCCCAAACCCCCTTTTGGGGTCAAAATATCAAAACGTTATATAGCTAAAAACGTAAGTTAGAAGACCTCTGATACAAATCTGAAATTTCATAATAATCCCTTCAGCCGTTTTGACGTGAATCGTGAGCAACTTTTCGCGGAAACCACTGAAACAGACAGACAGACAGACAGACACACAGACAGGAATTTTGTTGAGGGTGTTTTCGTTCATAACTTTGCTTGAAACGTGTGCAACCAAAATTTGGCGTGATTTGGACCAATGTACAGACAAAACCTTAATTTTATATATATAGATTTAATAAAATATTTATAATCATCTATGGGGGTTAGTTTTTGCATTTTTAGACTTGTGGGGACCCACTGATTATGTAAACAACATTTGGTTGAATTTGGTTCATAGACCTAATATTTTCATTTTTTGGTCCTACAACCCAAACTCCCCCCCCCCATTTTGGGTGGTTAGTTTTCGAATTTTTAGTCTTCTGGGGGCCCATGGATTATGTATACAAAATTTGGCTGAGTTTTGTACAAGGGCGTATATTTTCATTTTTTTACCCCCTCCCCCATTTTGGGCTGTTAGTTTTTTCATTTTTAGTCTTTTGGGCTCCCACTGATTATGTTTACAAAATTTGGTTGAGTTTGGTACAAGGGCCTAGATTTTCATATTCTGACCCTAGACCCCCCATTTTGGGCGGTTAATTTTTGCATTTTTAGACTTCTGGAGGTCCACTGATTATTTATACAAAATTTGTTTGAGTTTGGTACAAGGGACTACATTTTTAACCCCCCTCCACTCCCCTTAATTTTTGGTCGATATGGATCAAAATGTAATCAGCTCTTAATCTCAATGCACCAAAACTACGTGTGAAATTTGGTTTTGATATTCATACTAGTTTTTGAGCTAGCTCGTCCACACATTTGGTATCGCACAGACTAACAACCAGATTAACTCAACTAACAGACATTTTGACAAAATAGTTATTGTCTCGAAAAATATAATTTTTCGAATTTTACTTATTAGGGCTTTTTTTGTAGACCGAAATGCCATGGGTTTCGCTCAATTTTTTTAATCAAAATAGTTTCAGCCGTTTTTGAAATATTTCGAAAAAAAGAAGCAAAAAAAACACTTTTTTCATACACGATTACAATACTTGACCATACCCTGTATGGTAAAATAAAAATCAGAATTCGCTCATCAAACTGAATGATATTAGTAATTATAAATAATGTAAGTTTCAATATTGTAGAATAGGCACTCTCTTTGTTCATGATACTAAAATTAGAGAAAGAAATAATGAATAATAAAAATAAATTATTTTCTCTGTTAGAAGGTATAATAAACGTGCATTGTGAGAAAATATCTCATAAAGTCTGTGAAAGTATATCTAAAATTTAGAACCGAACGATCTTACTAAACATTCAACAGCAAAGGAAAAAAAGAATGTTAAAAATAATTAATTCATTTAAATTCTTTAACTTGAGCTAATTTCATTTTTTTCACGAATCCTATTTATTTTAACCTTTTCGTAAAGGTGAAACAAATTTTTTTTATAAATAAAGTTTATTTTATATTTATTCTTATAATATCAAGGAGTTTTTTAAAATAACTCAAGATTCAAGGGGCACTGAAATTGCTCATTTATTTTAATTAATTCAAATATGGCGTAAAAATTGAAAACTTTTTTAAGAATCGGTACAAACTTGGAAAAATTTGCTGATATGGATATTGTTTGTCTTCGAAATCCTATTTCGTTTGGCTTATTCGAGTTTAAGAATGAATGTCTGAAACATCGAAAGAATTAATTTCAAGCATCGTCTTGGTTTCTATATGCCTAATATCTTTAGAAGAGGATGTAGAAAGTTCTTTGATTGTATTTCCAAATCAACAACCCTCATTAAATTTTGAGATTTCTCTTTAGGATTTTCGATTCAAAAATGAGAAAAACGGAAAAAATTTGAAACGTTATAGTTTGGGGTATTGAATGACTTTCTTTAAAAGTTTGCATCTTTCACCAAATTTCAGCATTATAGCTCAAACCAATCAGTGATGAGAAATTATCAAATTAGCAAAATTTGTAGAGAACTTTTACTTTTTATCGATTCTTGGATTTCTTTCAATTATATTTATAAAATAAAATAATGAGATCAAATACCTATTATATATATAGGTATTTGAAAGTGAAAATTTCTTTATTTCGTTGTGAATTTTTTCAAATTCTTATATACAAAAAAAATTTCAACTTCTATTCACAATTATCAACATAAAATTATCTGTTCGAAGTCTAGATTGATGCGACTTATCGTCTCGATCAGTATTAAATGAAAGTAAAAGGATTTGTTTTATAATCACTTATGAAGTTATAGAAGTCTAAATGAAGAGTAAATTATAATTACGAATTTGTACTACTATTACAAAATAAATCTGTTTAATACTAGCATAAAAACTTTCCGTGCATTTTGTATCTTTCCATTTGTAATACTAGTTAATTAGGCTTGATTAAAAATCGGACATTGTAACGCTCGAAAGATTCTACTTAAGAAATATAAAAATTTAATGATCTATCCTTAAGGAGATAACTATTTTCTTAAACATCACTTTAATGCTGTGAAAAAATTTGAATTTTTTTTCATCATGATTATAAGACGCCACGAAGCGTTCGCTAAATAAGTTAGTGCATTTTATTGGAATCGAAGAGAAGTCTGAGTTCGATTTAAAATTATAATAAATATAGGTATAGTTTTTTGATTCGCAAATAATGGACAAAATTCTTATCATAGTTAATGTTCAAATTTTATAATTTTCCAATGGGTGGTTTAGCCACGAAAATCTAAGCTTGCATTTTAGTTAGGTTAGCTAGATTTTAATCTGTCACATAACTAATTATTTTATAACAAAATTATATAATACATAATAAACTTATATTATAAATTCTATTCTGTTTTACTTCGTTTATTCGACAATTAATAAAATAGGACTCTGTCGAATAAGAATTCTCCTTCTTCGAAAACCATTTTACGAATAATTTCTTTACAAATATTGTTCTGGTAAAAGTTACCAGCAAATTAATAACATCAAAATTATCGTAAATAGATAAATTTTGTTACTTAACTAAAAGGAACTTAATTGTTTTAAAGCGGGTTAACTATCTTCCCAAAAAAAATTACTGGGGATAATCGATCTTAATCCTATAGTCAATGGAAACAGATTGTAAGCATTTTTGATTTTACCTTAGATGGTTGCTTACATACCTACATATTATGATTAGCTGATTTAGCTCGTAGTCAGAGAAATCCGCAGTTTATAGGGTCAATTTGTTCACTACATATTGGCAAATATCTAGTTCTGCCAGCTAAATCGGTTAACAGTCTACCAGATATGCCTGTTATCACTAAAGATTATAACAGATTAAGGCCATATCTAACTTCTATGTTGACCAACTTACCTACTGAAATTTAACCGGGGGTGAACAAACTTGAAATTGATTATCTCAATTCACAATCAAACATTTTTAATATTATTAAGTATTTCGTTTATACTGTGTTGGCAACCATTGTTATTCTTGAAAATAAAATAAATAAATAAGGAGTCTTTATTCGTTCTAAACAATTCGCTCGTCTTTCTTATATTGTTATACAACTAATTATACACGGTGTCAGAAGTGGGATTCGAACCCACACCAACAAATACTTCCTCGATAATACATTTCGAATTGACGGAGAATAAGATCTGATAATTTTTACTTTGAAAATAAATCTGGGAAAATTCATAAAGAATTCCATGAAAACATTTCGAACCTGCATTTAATCTTGATTGGAGGTCATCTTAGTTTCGAGTCAAAATACCAGTTGCTTGACTTTGGCTCTAACTTTAGGTAGTTTGCGGTTAACTGAAAATAAATCTAAGAAAATTCATAAAGAATTCCATGAAAACATTTCGAACCTGCATTTAATCTTGATTGGAGGTCATCTTAGTTTCGAGTCAAAATACCAGTTGCTTGACTTTGGCTCTAACATTAGGTAGTTTTGCGGTTAACTGATTTCGCATGGGAAATGTAAGATATTTTGCAGTTTTACCGGAGAATCAGCTTAAAGTACCTAAGCCCATAATCTTATACGCCTTGAAATATTGACTTATGAAACGTTATAAATTGGCAGACGACAATCGCAGTAAAAGTTCTATGATTCAAAATTCATTTAACTTGTGGGCGGCATGCTTTGATTAATAAAGCTCAAGATATGGCGCGCACAAAACCCAAGGCAGATTTTGCCTAATGAAATTGTCTGGCCATTTGCATAAAGTTTCAGGCTTGGAAATTACTGCTCAGAGATCCGAGGGTTCACTGGGCAGTTCCCACTCCGGCGAGATTCAAACAGTCTCGTTGGCTAGCTCTTATTCTCAGCTCTCACTTACTTAAGGAGGCATCAGTCTGCCACAACAGAGCCTCGAAGGACCATAATGCTTCCATAAATTCTTCAGAGATAAAGCTTTAATTAAAATTTATTTATTTTTCTATTAACTATACTAGAAAAAGGATCAGAGTCTTGATGCATTGTATAAAAAGTATTGTTCTCTTTTTGTAATAAGAATTTAATTTGTATAGTCGTATTGAATGTGTACTAAGCATTTTACTGAATGTTTTTTTTATCTCTCTTTTTTTATTTAATGCATCTAATCTGAAGCTGAGATCCTTAAAGAACTTTCAAACAATCATTTTGTTTCTTTCTTGTATCTTTTATCTAATCAGACACCTTTTAAAAGGGAAATGCATAGGAATGAGAGTGAAAAAGGCCATAATGGGAGATGGAGGTAAATTACTGATCTTCCATTCCCCTATTTTTTGAAGTATTTATTTTTATTTATTTATCTCTTGATAAAATTGAAAGCATAACAAAAGTGAAGGAAGAGAGAAAGGATATATTAGACATGTGAATGAACTCTTTTTCTTTCATTAACAGCATTAAATCAAGAATTATAATTTCAAACGCGTTAAATAAAATAGTTTTATTAAAAACACTAGAATCTTACAATTTACTTCAGTTTCTTTTTTTTTTTTTAAGAAAGTTTTTATTCAATAAAAATCCATAAAAAAATAGAATTAAATTGACCAGTACGCTCGGCGAATAAAGCACAGTGTTTCAAAATCATCATCCAGTATATAGCCCTAAGACTAGTTTGACGCAACCACTCGCATCCACTTAATTCTATTCCATGGCAAGTCTTTCACTGCTCTAAAAGTCCTACATCCCATATCTTTCATTATTTGAGAAAAATAATTCAATAAGAGTCTTACCATTATCTTTCCCACTTCGCTTTCTAAGAGAGTTTTTTTCACTTAAAAATTTTTAATTTTTTTTCTTATTGGTGTTTTGAAATATCTTCATAAAGAGAAAAATTGATTCAAAGCATGATTTTTTTCATTCTATGCTTCTAAACTGTATACAAGTTTGTTCCTGTTTCAAATCTTCGAAATAGAATCATTATTATATTATAGTTAACTCTTGATTAGTTGGAGCTAATGGACTGAATTCAAGCACACATGTTTTTTGAGATGCTTCTTTCTAATTAGCCAAAACTGTTCACAGACATAAATTTCCACATACCCGAAATTATTTTTTTCACTTTTTCCTTTAAATTTGTGTGTGTTCTAATTAAAGATTGAAAATATGTTTGGAAATATACTTTTTTAAATGTTTAAAAATCATTAATTTGATAAAAGTTCCTTTAACACCACAAATGCTTTAAAAATCTCATAATTGCATATAATGATTTAAGTTACCTAAAATAATGGAAAAAAACGCCCCGATGATGGTTGTCAATTGAAAGTTCTGAAACTAGAAAGCCTGAATTATAATCTTCGTTTATGAAATACAAACATATCCCTGATAGCACTCGCTCTAAAGATGGCTAATAAACACAAAGATATCTTATAGACATCTTAAAGACAACAAGACCTGAATAAGACATCTTCTGGATAGAGCGTGTTATCATGAATATTGACACCAGAATGAGCTTCCTACAACCGTAAATTGTTAGTTATTTTTGGGAATTGTAATCCTGACACACATATATAAAAATCAATCAATCAAATATTTATATAATGATGCTAGACCGGTTTTATTATATTTTAAAAAAATTTTAAAATCAAATATTTAATACTATAGCCGCCCAGCGACCTTCAAAAACTTATTTACGTGGTATATTATCTCTTGGCAGTCACGTTCTTCCACCACTCATAAGAACTTTTCTTTAATTTGAATTAATAAGAAAACGAAATATATTATACATTTAATTAGTACTTATCTTCTTTTAATCAATTAGATTCTGTATCATTAACTCTCTTCGATAATAAATTAAAATGATTAACAAAATTAATATCCCCCACACTTTTCACCTCTTTCTAATCTAACATTTACTATTAAAAGTCTATAAATCAAAAAAAAAAAATCAAAAAATGGAAAAAATAAAAATCCGGTTTTGCTAAATAAATTGAGTGAAATTGACTCTTCACTTGAACTTGACTTCCTTTTCATTTTACATCAGCATTTCTAAAATGAATTCTATTTCCTAATTAGTCATCGTTACTATCACTTTGATATACTAATTAATCAAATAAGATATGAAAGAAAATAACTATGTTTTCTAAAGCATATCAAAAAGATCTTCAAGATTAAAAATAAATTCATTGGATGAACTGTGAATTGATATTAATTGGTAAACATTTCCTTTATTTCCCTATGTTTCGCGACACCAAAATTCAGCTATTATTCCTCAAAATGGGGTCGCGACCCATAGTTTAAGAAGCACTGATTTAGTGAATAAAATAAGTACTCTATTTTGTATAAATATTCTGATTTATTTGAAACTATAATTAGATATATAGTTGCGAAGGTTTTATCTATATATATTCAGATTACAATTATTTCACATTGATATTTAAATAAATATTAGTCAAAATTGATTAGCCTAATATATTTGTTGAGGTTGTTATGTTTATGGTTAGGAGAATTTTCCGAAAAAAAGAACATCTTTGGTAGACAGGGGCGGACTGGTTATCTGGAAAATGTGGAAAATTCCACATTTTTCTAAATTTTTTTGAAAATAAGTATAAAAAAGACATTTTTTTTATTTATGGGTTTGGCCAGTAATAATTTTCTCCACACAAAAATTTTAGGGCCTGTACGCTTCCAATTATAGATAGGTTTTAACATTTTCCACTTTATTCATGAGGTTTCGGCTTCTAATTCTGAACTATATAATGTATATACATGATTAGAAAATGTTTTCAAAATTAGAACCCAAAAAGTAATTAGAAAATTTAAATAAATTTTCTAATTTCCGCATGAGTTTAAACGCTTAAATTAAATTCGAACAAAATTTCTTATTGCCTGTAAATTCATTTAGAATTTTTTTTTAATATTGTCCATTTATTCTATTAGATATTTATAAAATTGACTTCTTTTCATTTTCATTTCAGGACTTAGAAAAAACAAAAGAAACTAAAATGCCGTTTCCATAGAACACTTGGCCTCGGAAAATAGCTACCGAGTGATTATTTAATCACTAATATAAAACAGGTAAACACCAACTATAGTTTTGAATTAATTTCAATGAATAAAATTCTATTTTCAATGATAAAACAGTTGTATAATAAGTAATTTCTATGTACACTTATAGAAATTTATGAGTTAATCTTATGTGAGTCGATCTAAAGATATGTTGGTTTTATCGTGATGTGTGTATCTACAAATAGAAGAAAGTATATTTTATTAAATAACATAAAACGATTTAGTTTTCCCAAAAAAAATCAATGTCAAGTTTTTCCGTAAACTATTTTGGAATATTTATGGTCTACTTTGTATTGCCTGGTATATATCGTATTTTGACACCTTGGCTTATTTATTATCAATCTATATTTCTATAAATTGAAGGAGACAATAAAAGAGTGTTTTCTCCAGGAATTATAAATTTTTAATTAATTTATAATTCCAGCAGAAGACATACTCTTTTATTGTCTCCTTCAATTTATAGAAATTCTGCTTCTCTCGGCAAAAAAAAACTTTCAATTTATATTTCTATATGAATACAATTCATACTTCTCTGTATATATATATTTGAAATAAGCAAGAAATCTAACATAATAACAGCTCTTCTAGTTATTTATATAGAATGAATAATCGCATGTAATTTAATAGCGAATTCACCCACCTGACATCTAGTGGCACAAGGTTATCGCGAAACAAACTCTATTCTCCCGTAAGATTAATACATAACTAGCGCCTATGATTTTTGCCAATATTATCATCATCATAAAGTATAAACAGTCTCAAGACTAGTTTGACGCCACCACTCGCCTTCAGTCAACTCTACCCGGTGCCAACTCTTTCACTTCTCTAAAAGTCCCACATTCTTAATCCTTTATTATGTGGGGACATTACTCCAATCTTGATAGTTAATTAAGTTAAAAAAATTTGATAATGTTTATTATATTTAAATTTTTTACTTGAACGGCTCTAACGGGAGAACATTCCAAGTCTGGAAAAATTTATCACTTTCAATTTTTAGTCAACTCATATGAACTAATAAGTTAGACTCTGATGAAAATTTTAAACAGTAGTGTTTATTATAAATTCAACACCTGTAATGTTTTTTATCAATGAAAAAACAGCAAAAAATTTTGATTTCCAAAAAATCCTAATCATAGTCCTTAAATATTGATATTGAAATAAAAAAAACTTCCGAAAGTCACGAAATATTTATTATATTCTATTCTAAAGATTTCAAATAAAAAATGTTCGTGAGGAAATTTCACTCGATGTAGCACAAGTATTTTATTTTTATTTTTTTAATATGAATGGATCGATTTTTATAAAAGTAACATTATAAGATGGAGAAGCTGAATCAATATTTTTTTACATTTCATAGAGTTATTGTACAGTTCATTTCATTCCTCATTTGCTTGACTTGTTTTTTGATTTAAATCCAATTTGAGGTATTTTATAAAGGAATAAAGATAGAATTTCATTACTGGGTTATAAGTTATAATAAAATAAAATTAATTGATAAATTATGAAATTTGGTAATTTATTTAAATGATAATAATAATAATTTTTCATCTTTCTATATTGTTTCGTCTTAATTCGTGAATGGTCTTGAGCCCTTTAACCTGCCTTCCAGACGGTCCTAATATTAAATTCACTAGATTTTTACTTTACCATACAGGGTATGGTCAATTATTGTATTCGTGCATGAAAAAAGTGTTTTTTTTGCTTATTTTTTCCGAAATATCTCAAAAACGGCTGAAACTATTTTAATTAAAAAAATTGAGCGAAACTATGGCATTTCGGTCTACAAAAAGCCCTAATAAGTGAACATCGAAAAAATTATATTTTTCGAGATAATAACTGTTTTGACAAAATGTCTGTTAGTCTGGTTGTTAGTCTGTGCGTTAACAAACTTTTGTGGACCAGCTAGCTCAAAAACTAGTATGAATATCAATACCAAATTTCACACGTAGTTTTGGTGCATTGAGATTAAGAGCTGATTAGATTTTGGCGCATATCGACCCAAAGTTAAGGGGGGTGGAGGAGGGGTTAAAAATTAAAAATCTAGGCCATTTGAGCAAACCCAATCAAATTTTGTATACATAATCAGTGGACCCCCAGAAGTCTAAAAATCCAAAAACTAACCGCCCAAAATGGGGGGGGGAGGGTCACAAAATGAAAATCTAGGCCCTTGTACCAAATTCAAACAAATTTTGTATACATAATCCGTGGGCCCCCAGAAGTCTAAAAATGCAAAAACTAACCCCCCCCCTGCATGATTATAAATAATTTTATTAAATATTAAATATAAGTGAGGGGCCAAGTTGTATGGTAAAGTCAAGTGAATGGCCCCATCAGAACGTGTCAGTTTATTTTGTGTTTAAAAATGTCTTAATAATAACATTTTTTTCTGTCTATGTTTCTGTCTGTGTGTATCTGGATTCAGATAGCGACGATTAACTCAATAAATTCGTATATTATAGATTCTGGTGCCGAAATGTTTGTATCTCCACTTTGGATAATTGATTAGATTTTGTAGTCTCTAACATCAAAACATCCGTTTGCAGAAAATATCATTTTTTTGAAGGATTTTATTGAAATTTTCAGGTGTCTTGATAAAGGCAAAACAACCAAACAGGTCTTTTCAATTTAATTGATTAAATTAACCAATTTATTTATTTTAAAATCCACTTTATTATAATTAATTATGTTCTAAAATTAATTAAAAAATTGAAAATAATCTGTTTTAATTTGTATATGTTTGCTTTCTCTACCAATTATTGAAACACAAATTTTGTTTGTCAAACACCTATTAAAAATAACTCCTTAATTGTGCAAATTAACAAGTCTAGACTTAGCGTAACAGTTTTTGGTTACCTATTATTCTGATTATCGTTAAATGTTAATCTTTCCAAAAAATCAATTGAATTTTGCCTTATAATTTTTTGATTTTCTGGATTTGAATTCTGATGTTTTCAAGTTTGTCCTATTTTCATTTATTTGATAACTAACATCCTATATCTTTAATTTAGACATGAAAATATAATCGTCCTAATTCCTGTTGCAAATTTTCACGTGGTAGAATCCCCGTCATCCACTTAATACCAGTTTGGTTCCATTTCACATGCAACCTTATCTTTCTCTACTGCCTACTTTCACTTCATTCACTTTTTCATGCGTTAGAACTTCTTTCACTTGGGTTGAATATAAATATTTTTCTATTGAATATACTTATCAATAATTTATTTTTGCTCATCATCTTCTTCACAAGACTGATTTTGTGATATTAATTATCGTTTCGATAATACGATATTCATATTTAATTTATAGAAATTAAGTAATGTATTCTGCTTTATTTAATGGTATATCAACAACTTTGCTACTCTCAGCAAAATAAAATCTTTTAAATTTCAGCTTTTAGATAAAACTGAATTTAGACATGAAATTACAGTTGAACTCAGTTATAATGCTATTGAATGGACTTCGAAAATTATGTTACAATAAACAAGTGTTTTCAAATAGAAAAACAAACATTCATTTGATACAAATTAAAACTGTACCTTTTAATATCTCTCGATTCAACCAATATGTTACACATACCGTGGTTATAAACAAGTTCAGATATTTTTCTTAAGCGGCCCACAAACGATCAACTTGGTCACCAACCTTGTCGTCAACATGCAATATCAAACTGATTTGATCTTACTTCAACTTTGTCTTCAACATGAAATATAAACCCCCAACCAGCCCACAGACGATCAACTTAGTCGTCAACATGCAATTTGATCATCTGTGGGCTGGTTTGGGGGTTGATATTTCATGTTGAAGACAAAGTTGAGACAAGATCAAATCAGTTTGATATTGCATGTTGACGACAAGCTGATCGTCTCTGGGCCGCTTTAGAGACCGTAACTTCTTCTCTGTTTCCATAATTTTCAATCTTCCAAGACCCGACTTCATTTCCAATGCGGAGAACTGATAAGATTTTGGGCTTTCGAGCTCCAGGTAAAAAATCTCATTTTTTGAAAAATTTATTGAAATTTTAATTCATTTCTATAAAAAAATTAACAATCGAACAGGTATATTTTGCATTATTTAATCAAAATTGAAAACAGCGTACAAAGTTAATTTTTTCTCTAATTCTTGCATCGTATCGTATATATCAAGCAGATGACTACCTCATTGATTTCTCCTTATGATTCATCAAATCTTCTACTCTCGGCAAACTAAATAATTTCAAGTATTACATTCTGTTGAAAATATCCAATTTTTAATCGGTGATGCTGTTTTGACTCAGGTAATGGCGAAGTTCGTAGCTTCACTTTTTTACAAAATATAAGGCATATATTTGAGTTATAGGAAGTAATTTATGAATATCACTTATAAAGAAATGTTTGGATGTAATATGGTAATTAAAAAGTGCATCAGTCACTCTCACCGACAAGGTCGTCCACACACACACATACACACACACCTGAAAAGAGGCGGCCGATGAAGATTCACACATGTTAGAACACAAGCTGGAAGCGCAGGTTGCTTTGAAAAACATGCCAAAGTAGAAAGCCTCGGCCTTGCCCTCTCCGCGAGTTCACACACAGACACACACATACAGGCACACGCGTGATAGCCGCTCGCCACCCGGGTGAATCCTTCACGGTGTGTTTCAAGTCAGTCGTGTTTCGGGCCGAGGCGTGAGCCAATCGAGTAATGGGAGTCCGGCGAGCTGATTGTTGTCAGCTCTGATTGTTGGATAATTGTTGTGTCATTGTTGCGAGTGTTATGGAAACCATTTAGCAAGGATGCCGACTGTCCAGGCTTTACTATCCAGCTCGGTGTCACTAGGCATCTGGGCCGGACTCGTTTCGGGCATTTTCTATCTAGTTATTGCTGGAGTACGATGGGCCGGGTGAGTTTCTAAAAAAAATCTATTAATGAATAAATTAATTTAAATAAATAAATTATTTAGATAAAACTTACTCACAAATGAATCGAGTAATCAAAATCACTTATCGTTTTGTACCGAAATTTTAGAAATTAATCTGATTTTGACTTCGTGTAATATTAGAACTATTATCCAACTCGTTAATTTTAAAAAATAATTTATTTAGATGGAACTAACTCACAGATAAATATAATAATAAAAATCACTTATCATTTTGTATCGAAATTTTAGAAATTAATCTGATTTTGACTTCGCGTAATATTAGAACTACTATTCGAATCGTTAATTTTAAAAAATAATTTATTTAGGTGTAACTCACAGATAAATTTACTAATAAAAATCACTTATCGTTTTGTACCGAAATTTTAGAAATTAATCTGATTTTGACTTCACGTAAAATTGTGTCACTAGACATTTGGGTTAGAATTGTTTTAGGCATTTTCTATCTAGCTAGTACTGAAATACGATATGAGCAGGGTGAGTTTCTAAAAAAAATTGATTAAAAAAACTACCTATATATACGAATAAATTTATTTAAAAGAATAATTTATTTAGATGAAACTAATTGACAGATGAAGCTAATAATGAAAATCACTTTTGTAACGAAATTTTAGATTAATTTGATTTCTGGTAAAATTAGAATATTGGATCGATTTCCATTATAGTTAAATATTCATATTCACTGCTGTCATTCACTAAAAGCATGGTAGAATGATGTTATATATTTTAAGTAAATATAATAGGAATTGAACAAAAAAAAAATCATTGAATTTTTAAATTTCGCACTTGGTACAAAGAAATAATAAAAAAAAATATTTATAAATTCTACAATAACCAAATATTTCAATATATTATAATTTTAAATACATGAATATTTATTTGTTCCTAAAAACATTAATTTAATAAACATCACGACTAAGGAATTACGTCATTTGTTTTTGATTTCTGACAATACTCAAAAAAGCATAGTAGAGCTGTAATGTCTGTACGTAACTTCAAAGCTTCAATTTCAAAATCGATGTACACCTACTTCCACTTCCAAATAGAAGACAATAGATGATCAATACATTTGTCTATAGTGAGATCATTTAAGTAATTCCAATAGACGTTGTCACACCTAGTATCCAGTCGCGGCTGTCACCCCTCGTCTGTAACTACAAAAGCTTCAATTTCAAAATGATTATTAGTTATTTATAAATTTATTATTTTATCTATACATTTATATATAGTGAGATCATTTAAGAAAATAACTTGATCAATCGGTATTAAGTATAAGATGTGTGTCTATTTTCTATATCCATTTGATTATCTTACCTACCTCTATTATTATGTTAATAATAATTATTGTTTTTTAAATCACATCTTTTCAGAGATAAGAGGTGTAACCCATTTTTTCTCAAAAATCCTTATTTGAATCGAAAAATTAATAATGATGGGATAACTATTACAAATTTTTCCTTTTAGATATCAAAAAATAAATAAATAAACAGATTTCGTTTTGAAAATTGAAAAAAATATATATTTTAATGATCTTGGAGAATTTATTAGAGTAAATTTTGAAAAAATTATATTTGAATTATTATAAAGTTTTAAATAATTTTTTAATTTATATTTATTTTAAAATATTTTAACTATTCACTCTTCACTCTGATTTCACCGGAGGTGGTTTAACCTTACAGTCGATTCGCTCCGAAATCCTCAACAAGAGAGTAATTTTTAAATAATTTTAAAATGTTAACAAAGAATTCAAAAACTATAACTATTTTTGATCCTTTTTGTATTGACATGTGTGATATCTTTTTTTCGAAATTATTTATTAATATATAATTTAGTACGCAATTTTATGATTTCATCATATATAGTTTGAAACAATCAATCACCTTGCCCAGTCTAATTTAATTTTAAAAATTTGCTTAAAAATAAAAACTTTTTCTAGATTCGAATCCCTCTTCTCAAATTTTGCTAATTTCTCATTTATTTTTGTCAGCAAACAAATAGTAAGTTGAAAATTACCCAGGGATGAAATTTATTAATACCAACATGTAGGTTTGTCAAAATTCAGCTAATTATTTACAACTCTAGAAGACTATCCCATTTAACGATTCTTTTTTTTCTGATTTTCTGCATTTTTCAGACAGAGGTTTTAAATCTAGAAATCTCAAAATATATTTAATTCCTTCTTTTTTCCCCTTCATCAGTTATCTTGGGTATCTAAATATGAATAAAGACAGCAAAATATCATCATGTTTTATTAAATTCTCTAAGTTAGAATATACCATAAAAATTAAAAAAAAAATATTTCAAATTGCACTAAAATAATCATAAAATAAATTTTTCTTTAGTACCTACCTACTGTTAAAATTGGCTTACCTACTCAGATAACTAATAAACTAATGATAAAAGGATAAAAGCGTGAGCGCTTTTAACTTTAAATTTGATTAAAATTTAATAATGTCAGTAAGCGAAATTTTAAAGTACTAGAGAAAAATTAATTATTTGCTTTTTAGTATATAAAAAGTTGTTTTTTATAGAGTTTTTTAATTTATTTTTAACCGACTTCAAAAAAGGAGGCGGTTCTCTATTCGACTGATTTTTTTTTTTTGTGTCTATGTTACCTGATATTTGAAAATTTGTTTTGCATTGGGTTCAGTCTAGCTTCCGATTGGTCCCGTTTTTTTTTCATTGGTATTAGACCTTTTTTGTTAGGTTTGTTCAAGCCTAACTTCTCTGTTTATGAACCGATTTCGATGATTCTTTTATTATTGGAAAGGGGGTATCTTAGGGATGGTGCCATATTAATTTGGTCAAGTTCTGATGATATGATCAACGACGAAATAACGTAAATCTCCAATTCTTATGAGCAAATAATCGAAATTATTATAAATAAAATCTTTTATAAAAAAATCTTATAACATTCATTTAAAACCCGCAAACGTTTCGAGATAATTTTTATATTTATGAATTGAATTTTATTATCATTTTCTGATTTATTTTCCTGACGCTTTCTCTTATGAGATGCTGCAAGGTATTATATTAAGTCACTATTAATAACATCACTAAAAAGAGAAAAATAAAAATAATTTTTATAAAAAAAAAACCGACTTCAAAAAACTTAAATGCAACAAATAAAATAATAATAACTTAAAAATAAAAATAAAATCCACTAAAAGGTATAAAATAATTATCTTATTTAGTTACAACTAAACGACGAAATATTAACATGAAATTACTTTTGAAGTCGGTGCCAAACATATACATCTTTTGAATCGCACTTGAAGGATCTTACTTAGTACGCTTGGCAGGTACGGTCGCTTATAGGTATAGTTTGTTTGGCACCGACTTCAAAAAGTAATTTCATGTTAATATTTCGTCCTTTAGTTGTAACTAAAATAAGATAATTATTTTATACCTTTTAATGGATTTTTATTTTATTTTTAAGTTATTATTATTTTATTTGTTGCGTTTACGTTTTGAAGTCGGTTTTATATTTTTTTTATAAAAATTATTTTTTATTCATATTTTACTCTTTAAAATTTACGATATTTATTCGATTACCTATATGACTTTTGCGCCAATACTTTCGCGAGGTCCCTGAAGAGTCAAAATTTTGTTCAGACCTGAGCCAGTGTCTTATAATTTTAATTTTTACACTCCTTCCTCTCATTTCGGCTAGTTGTTTTTTTTTTTTTATTATATTGAATTCCAATTGTAAATACACATTTTTGCAAAATTTCAAGATAATTGGCTCGGAAGAATCGATCACAAAAGTTTCTTCTAAAACAGAGAATCCAAATTAAAGAAAACATATTATAGGTATATATTAAAAAAGAAAAACTAGATGAATCCATTCTTCAACCCGATCGGTGTAAAATAATAGAAAATTTTAACTCACTTTCTAAATTCACCAAATAACTCAACCTTTCAAAACTGTCCAGGATATCAGTTTGATCCCTAGATTCTTCACTAAAAAATAATTTTATTTTTTATCATATTATTAGAAAATTTATGAGTCGAAAACATAGGGTATCGATTTTCGATTACTTTCTTATTGACATTCGATCGGCTAACAGCTTTTTAATTTTTGCTGACAACTTCTGATAATTATTTGTAAATAATGATTAGTAAACCTATTAGAGGTTGGAGATTACCTAAGAACCAGCTTGAGACTTTGCCCAACCGAAAGTGACATTGAATAATAAACATATTTATTTATTTAGGTCTCAAAACATTATACAACATTCAAAGAAATTAATTCTAACAAACAAATTCGCAATGCGACAAATTGGGCCAACCAATCAAGAACAGAATTAATTAAAATAATAGAATTTTTTACTTTTATCACCGGCTTAAATGTCAGGGGATTTGAAAGTTTTCCATTTATATCCAATTTGTTATTTTAAAGCATTATATTTTTCTGTCTGTCGGAGTGTGTGTGTATGTCGATCTAAATTCTGATACCCACGATCCTCAAGAAAGATGGTTTTATAATGTTCGTTCTAATGGGAAAATTTTTGTTTTTTCAAAATGAAGATCTTATTCGATTTTGAGCTTAAGAACTTTTTTGCTTGTTTGTATTTAAAAATGTTTGAAATGGCGAAAATCATTTTCGGGCATGATTTTCTTTTCATCTGTCTGTGTGTATGTCTGTACAATTTCTTTGATAATTCTGAATCGTAAAGTCGCAGAAAGTTCGTTCTGCTGTTATCAAGTTTTTTATTTCTAAAACGAAAAATTGAATGTAATCTGTACATCTTGAACTGTTAAAATAAAATATAATAATATATAATTAAAATGAATGAATAATTAATAATATCAATTTAAAAACCAAATTAATAATTTTGTTCATAGGTAATACCTATATATGATGGTGCAAGAGGAAATGGCCCTTATTTTCAACTGGTCAAAATCGAGATAATGACATCTCCAGTTTCTAGAGAATCAACCTAACAAAACGCTTTTTGTCCCGCCCAAAAATTACAAAAATTGACTCAGTTATAAATTTTTGGATATTTCGAGTAGTAGAAATGTAGTTTTGAGTTATAGTCGTTTAAATTTTGATAATTTTTAAGCAGACATAATTAGGGCATTTGTTCCATTTTTACCCTCGCTATTATTCTATTCCGAATGAAAATTTGCTGCCGAATTCAAATATGTAATCAAAAATTATACCCACATTTAACTCACATTTGTGTCATTCCTGAAAAAACTGGTAGGTGAAGATAAGTGCCCTTTTACCTTGCACCGAGGGGTGAACCGCAACCTAATATGTTGTACACCTACTTCTACTTGTACTTCCAAATATTTCCAGACACTTCCAAATATTTCTGAACAATTCCAAATATTTCCAAGTACTTCCAAATATTCCCAAGTACTTCCAAATATTTCCAGGTACTTCCAAAATACTTCCAAAGAGGTGTACACCTACTTCCAATCGCGGATCATCCCTCGCCTTGCACCATCACATATAATAAAAATTATAGCTAAAAATTAATAATTGACTTTTGAATCTATTCAAAATTTTTAATGTTTTCTTTACTGGTGTTTAAAAATATCTGAAACATCGAGACAAATTTTGTCACTCATTTTTTGGTTGCGTACAAATGTAAATTGGAACCCTTATAATGCAAATTCAATGAATATCTGTCCGTCCAGATAATTAGTAGTAATCGTAGCTTCAAAAATTAAATTAGATACAAACTTGAAATTCACTAGTTACCAATGCCTATGAATTAATTTTCCACAAAATTGCATTGAAATTTCAATCGGTTGATTATTGTGAGAAAATCGACAATTTTAGGGCTCAAAAAATATTTTTTATTCCTGAAGTTTAGGATATGCCTAGAAATAAATCTCATTAAGTAGAATAAGTCTATTTTTTTTTCTATTTAGATACTGATACTTACGATTAGGAACGCCAATTAAAGTTCGTCCTAGTCCCAATTTATTTCGCAAACAAAGAACTGATTAGATTTTAGCGAAGGGTGAACCGCGACCTAATATCGTGTACACCTACTTCCACTTCCACTTTCATTTCCAAGTAGAAGACAATAGATGAAGGGGCATTATCTAATGAATTCCAAAATAATTCCACATAATTCCATTGAAGTGTACACCTAATTCCAATTGCGGTTCTCCCCTCGGATTTTAGAGTTTCTATCATCAGATTAAAAATTCGGAAAGCCAGAAAAAGAAAATCGAAACTACTATATACTCGTATTTAACTGTTGTATCTAATAAGACATTCAGCACTTAAGTTTGTTTTGGTATGCCTATTCTTTGTGCCAAGTTTCAGCTTTTAGCTCAAAACACAAAAATCGCCTTATTTTCAAAATTTTTAGAGAGTTTGAAAAAGTTTATTTTTCTGTAGAATTTTACTAATTGAGGCATCTTCTTATAATTATTTCAAGGGCTTCAATAAAACATTTAATAATTTTGCAAATTATTTATCTTAAACTTACTTATATAATTCTTAACTATTAAAAAAATATTTAAATTTTGTTACTCATCTACATTTAAACGTAAATATATATATATATAAGTGGTGCTATTATGTATTATGTAACGCTAAGAAAAACTGACCTCGTTATATTAAGAAGTTCAAGGATATTGTCAATTACAGATTTTCCATGTCATATTTACCTTGATGACCATCATTTCAGTGGCGGCTCATGAGATGACTCAAAAGTTAGACTACGCCTCACTTTATCCTCCAAAATAATTATTTTTTTAGTCCTTATCAAAACAATTGATTTTCCAATTATTGTTGATTTGGGGGTATATCTCATTCCCGTAGCATTTTAATACTATTTACATAAAAATATTTTTATATTAATACATATATTCTTTCTTTTTTTAATCAAAAATAAATTTGTCCTTCCACCCCCACCCCTCCCATAAAAAAGAAAAATATATGGAGTTAATTTCTGACTATCTCTTTTTTGCTTACAGTCACGAGACACTTGTGCGTCATTTAACCTTCTAAGTTTATGTAAACACAAAAAGGGCTATATATACTTAATTGAAAAAATTTAGCCTCATCTTATTCAAAACATTAAACTTATTTTTTTCGACCTTATCAGAATCAATTGATTTTTGGCTATTTTTCAGAATATTATTGGGTATAATATATTTCATTCCTGAAACATTTTAATAGATATTATTTTCAAATAATATTTTTATATTAATATATTTTTGCATTATTTAATCAAAAAAAAATTTGCCCCACCCCCTATAAAAAAATTATAGGTAAGTGACTGACTACATAACATCTCTTTTTTGCTTACAGTCACGAGACACTTGTGCGTCATTTAACCTTCCAAGTTTACGTAAATCACAAAAAGGCTATATATTTAAAATATTTAATATATAATTAAATAATTGAAAAGATTTAGTTTTCCGACAGTAAAGAAATCAATAATTCATAATGAGAAATCGATATAAAGTTTTTTTCAAGGTTTTAAACAATTTCGTTTTGGCGCATCTAAAAATGTTTCATCTATCTACCTCCCGGGAGGCCGTAGTATTTAATTCAAATTTTTTTTGTTCATTGTTTATAAATGTCCGAAACGTGGAGAAAAATATTTTCAAACGTGATTTTTTTCTCTTAATGTGTATAGAGGTGCCAGTAGAGCAGTGGCTAAGGCACTTGACTTCTGATCTAATATATAGTTTACTCGGAGTCGAATCTCACCTTAGATAGATCAATTTTCATCTTTGACAAAAGAGGAGGGCAATGGGAAACCACCCCTGCAAAATGTTTCCCCCATCGAAATTACCCTTATTCTCCATAATAATTGCCGACGCTAGGAATCGAGTATGGCGCTTGAAGAAAAAGAATTGTATAGATTTCTAATAACTTGAGAACGAAAAGTCGTAGAAAATTCGTTTTAGTGCCAAAATATTCGTATTTTTAATGTGGAGAACTTTTTAGACTTTAGACTGTCTACCTTCAGAACTTATGTTAAAAAAAAAAGAAATATTTCTTTTACTTGAATGATTTTATTGAAATTTTCAGGCGTTGGCGTTGTCGTGATCATAAACAAACAAACACGCGTTTTCAATTTCATTTTATTTATTTAAAAATGCATTTATAGTTATATATGTTATTTTAATTAAAATAAGCCAATTCAATTTTAATAGTGAAATCACATTCTTAACATTTAAAAAGAATTCATGGATTAGTCATTTTTAAATAAATGTGTTTAATTACTACTTACTAATATAAACTCGAATTACTTATTTTCAACATTTACTAAATATCATTCTAAAAGAAATTACAAGAAATAATCATCTATTAGATCCGAGATGAAATATATTATTTTTACAAAGAGAAACAGAAGAGGTTGTCCTCTGCTTGATGCAAATAAAAATACACACATATATATACTCAAACAAATAAATAATATATATACAGATATATCATCTCGATATATATGTGTGTATGTTTATTTGCATCAGGCAGAGGACAACCTCTTTGTTTCTCTTTGTGAATCAACAACTCTGCTACTCTCGGCAAAACAAAAACTTTTCAAATATATTATTTTTAATTATATGTCAGAAGGGTTGTTTTCAAGAGAATGGAAACACTCTTTCTGAATTATAATTGATTAAATATATTTTTTTCTATCTCGGATTCTGTAGGTGTAGATGATGACCTCTTGTAATTTATACACAATTTGAACTCTTATAAATATTCCTTTTTTAATGACAAAATCAAGAGTTCCATCCCCAGGTATATGTGTCTAATATTACTCAGAATGTCTGGCAAACAAAGCTTGTGTTGGGTTATTTCGAATTTTTATTTTTTTGTTCAATTTATTTTTAAAAATGTCTGAACCATGGGCGAAATTTCCGAGCATGATTATTTATTTTCTATCTATGCGTCTGTCTGCATTTCAATACCAACAATAACTTGAAAACGGGAATTCGTATAGAAAGTTATTTCTAGTGTTAAAAGGCTTGTATTCCCATAACTAATTAAATTTGCGCTTTCTAACCTCTGATCAAAAATGCAGGAAATCAGAAAAAGGTCGAATAGTTATATGGGGACTAATTAACCAATATAGCCAATGCTAAGCTGAAATTTGACCCACATGTTTATTCTAATAAAATTCAACTTGTCAAGTTTCATTTTTCTTGCTCAAACCATTTACTGACGGAAAACAGTTAGTAATATTCCCAAAATTTGAGATAACTAGTTTTGGAAAAATTTTCTAATTTCGAATAAATAGTTAAAGCAAATATCGGCTTTTAATTTGAGGCATTCTCATTAAGTTTTACTTAGAGAAAGTGGTGTAGGTTTTAGGTGAAACATGATATTAATTAATAAAGTAAAGGGTGTGTAGTTTCACAGTGAATGAAATAAAACTCAAAGAGGTTTATACAAACTCAATATATTTCGGACTAATAATCCGAAATAATCCGAAATATATTGACTAATAATCCGAAATATATTGACTAATAATCCGAAATATATTGAGTTTGTATAAAGCTCTTTGAGTTTTATTTCATTCACTGTGAAACTACACACCCTTTACTTTATTAATTAATTCTCATTAAGTCCTGCTCCGTTTCACCCCAATTTATTATATAGCTAGGCACTTAAGAAATAATTTAATTAATAATTGTATTAATTTTTTTTCTCAAACAAAAATCTTTTATCACTTGTAAATATCTGATAAGAGATAACTTTTAAGTGTTGACATATCTCAAGATATCTTTGGATATTAAGTAGATATAAATTTTTTCTAAAAAAATTATTTTCTATGAATAATACGTTAAATACAATGATGAAATGTTACAAAAAAATTTATCGAAAAAAAATTAATCCTGTTTATGTTTCTGGTCTAGAGAATCATCCAAAAAAACAATGGAATAAATAGTTTCTCGAATCTTTTCTAATGATTTTCAGTTTGGCTAATAATAAGCCTCGATGCTAGTTTCGAAATGAAATAATTAATGAAGATTTTCATGCAAATTAATCTATATTATATAGATGATATATTGGTCAGAATATAATTATGTTAATTTTAATATTGGTATGTATTAATTTAGATATTAATTCGCTGGCGTTTTAAAAAGAAAAGAGAACGTCTCTGTAGTTATTAAAGCCCTGGGGAATTTGTCGGATTAGCACAAAGAGGTGCGTGTGTGTATGTGTGCTCTAGGATTAGAGCAAATGATAGGGTAGATAGAGAGGGTTACATACATATTTCAACATCATTATTTTATATGTCGAAACTTTGATGATCTGGTTAATGTTAAAATTAAAAAGGTTTTTTTCTCGAGAGAATCAGCGTTGTTTAATTTATGAGGAATAAATTGCTAAAATTGGGTTTAATTAAAAACAAATATTATTATTCTCTTTTAAAATTAGCCTACGAAATATGAATATGTTGCTCAAGACATATACTTAATATAGACCATCGTGTGGATGTGAAAACTGAACGATTGAAGAGGTAGAAAAAAAGGAAAATACCAAGATTAATTGAAATGTCGTGCTAAAGGAGAACGTTGAATATTAAATGGGTGGAAAGATTAGCAAATAAAGAAGTTCAAGATTGAAATATGAAGAGTTCTTCAGGAATATTTTGGAATAGGAAATCGAAGAGACAGGACTAAGATCAAAATATTTTCCCCAGTATGAATGTGAGACTTATATAAAAATGAAAGAGTTGGGATGGCATAGAGTCGAAAGGGGCAGATGGTTGCCTCAAACCAAGCTTAGAACTGCGTATATACATACTATGATGATCATGAAATAAGTAGTATAAGAATAAATATTATGTACCTATATAAACTAAATGTATATAGTACACATCACATATATATGAATATAAATAAGGTAATTTTGCTATCCATATATTTTCCAATACATACACCTTCCTACATCGTAAATTAAAAAAAAGTATATATATTTATGAAATCCTAAATAAAGTAAAGTAAAGTTGAAGTTTTTCCTATAATTTTTCAAAATATGCGAAAACCCATTTAAAATATTTTAATAAAAAAATTAAACGAAAACTGGTTTTTAAAGCCTATAAAAAACCCTTAGATACTAACCATCCACATGATTTTTAAAGAAATTTGAAACTTGGCACATAAGTTTGATTAATTATCACAAACATATAATATACCAAATTTCCGCTCATTAGTTATAATCTTTCGATAGCTCTCCACATGGTTTTTCGTGAATTCCTGAAATTTAAAAATTTCTTCATTTTGAAAATAGAAAAGTTTTAGTACCAGAAAGAACATATGGTACTACTACTTCTCGCTCTTGGGGTTTCATGGGAATCCAGGCAACCAATCGTCGGAAATTTGGTTTTGTGTTCAGGTCATTGCCAGAAGTCAGATAATAGTAGACATGTTGACCTGAATGATGAAATCGATTTTAAAAGTAAAAACTTAGCAATTACTTAGATACTTATTATAATGAACTCATTTTTCACCCAATCTACTACTAAAAAACTCACTAAATAAAAAAACATAACGATAATTGTTTAAATAAAATAATTATTAATAGCTCAAAGGTATTTATTGATACAAAATATAAATAAGTATATATACATTTTTTTGCTAAGATTCGACCTATTAATTAAAAATAAATTTAAAAATCTAATGATGTATTAGACTAGTTGCACTTGGTCGAACTGAGAATGAGTAGGTACTTTGACATTTTTATGGGAAATTTTAAAATGTCCATGTTCGGTTCGAGTGCTGTAAGTTGAATAAGCTAGACATAAAATTAAATTTTCAGCACATCATGCTAGAATTAAGAAATTCCGTTTTCGAAAGAATTTACTAGAAAAAAAAAGAAATTTAATTTAAAGATAAGGAAAATTTTAACGGAGTTGCGAGAGTAATTATTAGGAATAGTGTTAATGTTTTTTTGACCTAAGATGGTTAGAATTTCAACCTAAAATGTGTAAGATGTTGCAAATTTTAGGAATGTCTAATTAAATAAAATATTTGTTACATAAACTGTCATTTGACATTATGAAAGAGTCAGTTTGCGTTGGTTGAAATAAATAACTGAAGGATAGTCATCAAAATAACATTGAAAATCCCTGCTGAATACATTTATTTCTATATTTCTTTAGTCCCTTTTTAGAGTTCCTTTTAAAAAGTAAAACGGCACCCGATTAGTGTCACTAAAATATATGTCCGTTTGTCCGTCTGTCAGAGGACGGTGGCTCGTAAAACTATAAAATTGGATAAAATCATGAAATTTTAAAATTATACTTATTCATTTTTTGGCAAAAAAAATCGTATTAAAATTTTAAATGAATTATTATTTGGGAGTGGTCGATTTTTTAATCAGCTAGCAATTTGAGCTTATCATCATTCTCATCATCATCATCGAGTAAACAATCTTAAGACCGTTTTGACTCACCTCCACTCCTCATGACAAATCTTTCACTTCTCTACAAGCATTGAAAACAATCATCGCCCCTAAAGCCCTCTTTACGAGAAACACACGGTTTTTGAATGCTTAGCACCCCTTCGATGTCAAATTGAATAAAAACCGAACCAACGCTTTCGCCAACTCTTTTATCCCTATGACCTCCAGAGACTGGAACTCACTTCCAGCCACCGTCTATACAAACTTTCCCGACAAATTTCAGCTTATTGGCTACAACTGATCAAATAGTTTCAAAACTTTCAAATAAAAAAAAATAAATAAAAAAAAAAAAAAAAAAAAAACAAAAAAAACAGAAAATCGAATTATCAAAATGAGTAGCTCATTAAATAATTTTTGTATGAGAACAGTTTGAACTAAAAAGTTTGAACTTAGCACAAAGATGTAAGCTATTAATACAAAGTTAAATGCTGAATAGCTATACCAGTCACGTACTACTCATATAATGATTCTAGACCCCAGAAGCTCTAAAACTAGAAGGCTCCAAATCTTATTTTGACTCAATAACTACCTTTCTATAAATTTCTGTTCTTTAGTTACAATATGATTTTCTTCACATTTTAGACATTTCTAAAGATGAAGAAAAAAAAATGAGAAATTTTTGATCCAATTCGATACAGAAAGCTACAAAACTGAATAGGTGAACTGCTAATAAACTCACATGTAAAAAAATGTATATAGGCAAAACATATTTTATATTTTGTAGTTTTTAATGAGAGTAATTTTATTAACATAATTTATAAAAAGGGCTGATGATATTTCCGAAATTTGATACTATTCTAAGACGCCTAAAAACGGATTTAGATCATTTTTCTATCTTTAATTAAAGACAGGCAAGGGTAATTCTTGATCATTTTTCTTCCCCTAGCTCCGTTGTATGGCTTCTCTCAAGAACCTGGCTAAGAATATTTTATTGATTTAACCCATTATTACCATTAGTATTTTGCTCGAATATATAATAAAAATCTAGATTATGTAACGAATAAACATTAGTACTATTAATATTTTTACTTGAATTGAGATATTACAATATTAAAGCTCCTAATTAGCAATTGAAAATTTAATTAACGCTCTATTCTCCTGTCTTTATAATATCTATTATAAATTTTCAGACATTTTTCATAGCAATGAGATCTAAATTCAGGTACATACTCAAAATTTTTTAGAAAAGTGGAAGAGGAAAGAAACTTTTGAGTTTGAAAAAATATCAGGATTCTCTCTTTCTGTTTGCGAGTCTGTCTTTGGACTGTCTGTGCCTTAATCTGTAGATATCCACGATACGAACTCGTAACTCAAGAAATCGTAGAAAGGTCGTTCTGATACCAAAATCTTTATATTTCAAAAGCAAAGAACTGATTAGATTTAGGAATTTCTAGCTTTAGAAATTTCGGTTGAAAAATGCCAAAAATCAAATTGTTGATTGGGGAACACTTGAACTGATGTTATTAAAAAGCTGAACTTTGATACACTAGTATAGAAATAACTATTTTTCGATTGAGCGTGATACTACAGCTTTTTAACATTGATTGCTTACTAGATTTTATAAATTTCTTCATATGGGGCTATAGCTTCTGTTAATTTTTTACCTGAATTTTGAGGCACGCTCTCCATATCTGAGCACATTAAAAAAAGAAAATTTTAAAAAATTTAAATGAAAATTACAATAAAGGAAAACGCATCTGCAAAATTTTTATTCTGAAATTCAAAAGTTTAGGGATAAAATCTGAGCCGCGCATTTGCATATACGCAGAAATCGAGAAATTACTGAATATGAATATACTGCGCCTTTGTACCAACTCTCAGTTTCCTAAATGATACGGTTTGTTGACTAGAAAATTGTCAAATCACTAAAATTTGTAGAAAACGTACCAAGGCATGAAAAAATGAAAAAAAAAATTATTCTGAAAAGATTACACCGTATATCAATTTTGTTATATATTTGTATTATTATGTCAATTCTTATAATTATTTTTCGTCGTTATATAATAAGTATAAGGATGGCCTCCAAGTATTCTACCCAAAGGAAATAAGAACAAGAGAAAATCTTATGTTTTTATCTGAGATTTCTTGATAAAAATATCAAGGATCCTCAACCGTTTACCTTCCATCTAAATTTTCTATGCCATGCTAATCAGATGAATATCAATTAACGCTTAACTGTGTATTTATGCTTCTCTCCAAGTGATATTAATAGACGAGGATGATATTTATTTTGAATATCTATTATCTACAAGTGACAGGAAATAAAGATACTGGCAAAATCGGATTATTTTCATCATCCTCATCTGCAATATTATCATTTCTTTAAATTATATCAAATATTTTTTTCCGGTGGAAAATGCGCATTTACTATTTTATTTATAAATTAGAGTAAAAAGTGAAAATTTTCAAAAGAGAGTACGCTTTTGTCAAATAATACAACAATTTTTGTCAGCGAACAGTTTGAGTTAAAAAGCTGAGACTTGACGCATAGATTCGGTTTATTAATAATAACTTGTGCATGTCGAATTTCACCTCATTAGATCATGTTCAAGAGCTTTCCGATTAACAATGCGATTTAAACCATTTTTTTCCTTACCACACAAGGTATGGTTTAGCATTCTATTCGTTCAAAAAATTGTTTTTATTTTTATTTTTTTTCGAAAACTTGGAGCGAAATTACGGCTTTTTGTTCTTTAAGAAAAATTATTTAGTGGACTTGGAAAAACTATTATACATTTTAAAAGACAATAATTATTTTGTCAAAATTTTTATCTGTTACTGAATTGTGAGTAAAGCTCTAGTTAAAAAATCAATGAGAATATTGAACCAATTCTAAATTTCAAATATAGTTTTTTTACCATATTTTGAGATTAAGAGCTGATTAGATTTTGATTGAAATCATTCCCAAAAGGCTATTAAAATTATATAATTTTCAAAACAAGAATCACTGAAATGTAATTTACTGTGAAATGGTCTTATATTTAAAAGAGATGTTAATATAAATATGAGAGAGTGTAATTGTTTTGAATGTGGTTGCTTTTTTGTAGAGCCTGAGGAAGCTGGAATAAAACAGCGAAACGTCGCAATTGATTATATAATATAACACTTATTATTGTTCCCTTCCTCTGAATAATTAATATATCTAATATTTATTATGGAACAAAATAACCAAAATGAAAAATTAAATAATTTTCATTTTTAAAATTAGTCGCGCTATTGCTTGTACAGACAAAGCCTCTGCTTAATAAACGTTTGTATTTAATATAGGAAATGAACTTTCCATAAAGAGTTTAGTGAATGACCCGTAGACCCACTCGGTGCATACTAAATAACCCTTCCTTCGCGATGTCATTCTAAACACACTGTATTTGCCTGGAGGCGATATTAAATGTGTGTGTATATTTATGTGTGTGTGTTTGGGTGTGTAAGTGGCAGCCGGTTTCCGCATAGGCGATACTGATACCGTTTTACGATCTTCTCAATGGATCGCATTTCTTCACGCGTTTCTAGCAAAAATTTCCCCCAGGCACCGGCATTTGTGAAATAGCTCAACTGAGAGACGAAAACAAATTCACTCTTTCGATTAAAAAACAAAAAAGATGGTCCTGAACAAAAGACAAATTTCTAATAAAGAATGAATTTTTGACAATTTTATCATCTTATTGGTTTTATTTATAAAAATAATCAATTTTGATGTAGAAATTAGAGGCAATGGAGGACAGGACTCAGTTGTTGAGTGATTTTCTTACTTCTATTTTATTTTTAGTAGGTATAGTTAGAGAAAATAAAATAAAAATAAAAAATTGTTCAATATATGTTAAATCAATATATTCTATGAAATGGGTTTTTATTTGCTGCTTTTTTTGCTTTAGTAGGCAGGGATACAAATGTTTCGCCCTTTTTATTACAAAAATAAGGGGGGCTTCCTCAGCACCTGTATGGAGCATGAAACAACAATCATTTAACCCCAAAAACACAATATGCAACACAATACAAAAGCAAAAATTCACCCGACAAGGCAGAAATAATTATATCATCTGAATGGCAAAAACCAAACTCCAGAAATTTGATTGCAGGTGGTACGGATGATACCTATATAGTATATATATTTAAAAATGTACTTTTTTGCCACCTATTATAAATAAAACAGAGGACACCAGCATTTTTGAGTTCAAATTATAACTTTAATTCAAATTATTTGTTTTATTTTATAAATTTTCTTAAACACATAAGATGATAATTTTTCCAAAATGCATTCTCTAATGGAAATTCGTTCATGTTAGGGACTACATTATTTTACAAAATAAATAATTAATATCTCGGAAAATATAATTTTAGAAGTTTTTTGTAGCCTCTGTTTACTCATATTAATTTTAGCACTTTTATTCGGTTCATTGTTTGTGGGGGATCGAATTTTTCTAGGGGTCAAAAAAATTTAGACAAACACACATCCAGACAGGAAAAAATCATGGTTTTTCTTTACGTTCAAGACGTTTTTCAAAAAAAAAAAAAATTGAGCGAATTCAATACTAGACTCGCCTAGCATCCCGGGCGTACTAAGTAATTTGATTAAATATGCATAATAAATAAATATATATATATATATATTTTTTTGCAACGAAATTTTCTCTGGAGAGAGACGGACTGGTAGAAATTTTAATTGAAAGTAATGGAAGGCAGCCCAGAGGTAGTGAGGAAAGAAAAAATTAACACATATAAAATAAGGTGTAATTTATTGGAATCCTTCCTCCTTTCCTTTCAAACCGACGTTTCGGAGGATTTTTCCCTCCTTCTTCAGGGTTTCAAAGGGTCAATGAATGAAACAAATAAAATGTTTCCTTCTTCTCTCCACAGTAGTGTTCAAAAACTTTCTTCATTTGTAACAAAAGGCATAGAAAGACTATATATATATATATATATATATATATAATCACCTTCACACATTAGATTTGGAGAAATTCACTCACTAATTAAATATTAATTTATTTAATAAATGAAGAAAATTAGACGACTATTCACTTTTGGTCCTCCCCAGAGTTAGAGTCGACCATAGACGTCAGGTTTTAGGCTATTATGATCTAAATCTAAACCATTGTGCTTCGAGATGTTTTTGCTTTACATATCATCTCTCTTTTAGTGTTCTTTCTATTAATCTGATTAATATATTTATATTTTTATAAAAACTTTTTCATAATTGTGATTTTTCATAAAACATTTATACATAGTAAATGGGGAATGTGAAAGGCATTTATTTTTTTATGACAATCCTTTATTTATTTTTTCTAATAATATTTATGTTTATTATTACTAAATGTCATCGTGTATGGGAACTATTTGAGTTTCGAACGATTAGAGAAATAGACGTTTGAAAAAAGGTTAATGATTTACATTTTGAAATTACCTAGATTTCTTAAAGTGTTAGCCACTTTACGAATGGAATTCAAGGTATATAGGTATGTTTTATATACTCTTCTCTCTCCATTTATTGAATTTTAGAAATTTATTTCTTCCAAGTTTTTTTTTCTTTAAATAAATTTCAAATTTGCTTGTTTCTTTTCAATACAAGGGAAAGTAAGAAATTAAAGAAGAAAATAAACAGATTTGATATAGTTAAAAAGTTTTAAAGTCTATTTCGTTCAATTAGGTATATTTAGTACCTATATATCGGCCCATAAACATTAGTACTTAGTACTATTTTAGTACTTTTTTAGTTTTTTCTAAATATCTTGACTTAACCAATTTTGATGAAATTTAATATTCTAAGTAGTTTGACACCACAAAAAAAGTTGTATGAAATGTTTAGTAAAATTATATTTTAAAGTACTTTACCCTAGAGTAAGATAGTACTTTTTTAAATCCTTTAAAATTTATCATTATGATCGTTATAATGTATGGTCTGTCGGCGCCTTTAAGATCTTTGCGCCGTCTCTGCCTCAGGATAAAATTCATCAAATGAGATTGTTTTAAAAAAACATAGATTCAATGGGATTTTTTCTATAAGTAAAAACTAAATTTATCGAAAGCAGGGCTTAATTACTTTAAAAAAAGAGCCTAAACGCATGGAAATATTAGTGTTAATACACTATTTTTGAATTTTTAATACGAAATTTTAATTACTAGTTTCAGTTTATTACATTATAAACATTTTATTATACAGGATGGGGCATAAAGATCTACCACATTTTGAGGAGGTATAAAAGATGAAAAAATGTAACTAGAAAAAGACAGTACATATTTTTTAAAAGAACATAAAATAATTTTTTTAATGTGTTGTAAACATTATTAGACAAAAAAAAAGGGGGGGGGTCAAAAATGAAAATTCTACTCCTTTTAACCAAACTCAACCAAATTTTCTATACATATTCTGTAGACCTCCAGAAGGCTAGGAATGCAAAAACTAAACAAATTTTGTATCATAGTTTGTGCATTTCTAGCCTTCTGGGACTCCACAAAATATGTAAACAAAATTTGGTTGAGTTTGGTCGAAAGGGCTAGAATTTTCATTTTTGCCCCCACCCCCACTCTTTCGTCTAATATAATGTTTAAAACACATTTAAAAAAAATATATATATATATATATTTTTTATGTTCTTTTCAAAAATATATTCAGTTTTTTCTAGTTAAATTTTTTCATTTTTTATACCTCTTCAAAATGTGTTAGATCTTTATTCCCCACCCTGTATGTACAGGAAAAAAAATTAAATTAAATTAAATTTTTTGAATGAATTCAATACTTTCTCCGCCCGGCGTGGACAGCTCGCTGAGTAATAGATAGTGGATAATATCCGAAAATTTATTTTTATAAGAAATTAAATTTCTCATTTGTGAATAGGATGTCAAATATAATTTTGATTCGATATGATTAGCTTTTAAAGGAATGCAACTAACGGCTTCGATTTTCCTTCGAAACTGAGAAATGTATTTCTTTCGAATAGATTTTTCTCTTTAAGGAAGTTGATCACGTCCGTTTGTCTGTGCGTCCGTTCTCTCAGCTGGCCCACTTGTCTCAATCTGTGCGGATCAAAGAAAGAAAGCCATTCCATCTCCGGATGATGAGACAGCGCTTCTGAATCCAAACCAAAGTATTTTTATGAATTTTCAATCATAACCAGAGAGACAAAAATTTGAATACAAACGAGAATGGCAAATTACGCAATCGAAACGTTTAATTGAAAAAGAATGAAATACAAAACGAAACGGGGAAACATACCTTGTTATTAAGAAATGTATAGTATAGAAAGAAAAGGATGCGATAAGAAGTTTATTTATTTCATCCTTTATAAAAAAATAAAAAATAATACCTATATCAATTAGAGAAATCGAAATAAAGTCATTCAATGCTTAATAAGCGGATTCAGACAATTTTTTTTTTTATTGAAAAATGATTCTAGGGCACCTTTCAGTCTCTTTTTTTCAGATCAAATCAAACATTGAAATTTAAATAATTAGGACTGCTTAATGACAATAAAAAGTCGAATTTAAGTTTCGAACATAATACTTTTTTGCATGATTGTGTTTATTTATTGACTTAATAAATCTTTCATATAGAAAGTAGAGGAGTATACTTTGTAAAGTTCACTTCCCACCCCAGAAAATAGCACCCCCATCACCTATAAATACTTAAAATAATTTTACATTTTTTTATATAAATAAAATAATTGCATTTTACGGTTCCTTTTAAAAACCGGTTCCCTATTAGTGTAGATACAATGACCGATTATCTGTCAGATCATTGTAGTTCGTAAACTAAAGAAAATACATTTTTGAAATTTACAAATCATATGCATTTCTTTTCCCCCAAATCAAATATTTTATTAAGATTTTAATCGAATGAATATTTTTGAACGGTGGAATTTTTTGTAGGGTCGAAAATAAAAAATATATTTTTTATAATGACACGTGAACCAATAAGTAGAATTAGGCTAAATTTTTTTAAAATTGAATTCACAATTTATAATGTTCTTGTGAGAGGGTCTCAAAATTTTAATTTTTAGGTGATTTTTGTACCTATCAGCGTTCAAAAGTGGCTTAAGTTAAAATTATGGAAAAATTACAAAAATTCAATCTTCTTATCAACAACCAATAAGAACTAATTTGATATATCAAGTATTTTAGAAGGTTCGGAACCTTCCAACTCACACTTGGCCGGCTTATTTACAAATAAATAAATAAAGTTTTTATTAAAAAAATAATACATTTTCATGAAAGAATACAAATTTGACGTGAGTGAGAATTCTTCTACCTTCCTTACTATCAAAAACATCTATCTTAAGCACGTATCTACTAGTTATTGATATTAAATGAAAACTTATATTATTATTAATTTGGTACATACCATACCATATATGTAAAATTATTATATTTTCAGATCTTAAATTTTCTTATAAATTACATAAATAAATAAATAATGACTTTTATTATCCAATACAAAAAATACAAATATTTTACAAATACAAAAAAAACTTCGACCTCGAGGCCCAAAAGCCTCACCATCGAATGTCCATTTTTTTTTTTTAATTTTTAACATTTTTTTTGATACTCCTTATTTTGGTAAGGGAAAAAAATTGGTAAAAAACCCCATACTTTTTATTTTTAACATAAAAAAGAAAAAAAAACATAAAAACAAAACAAAATGAATAATGATGAAATGAAGAGCATTAAATGAGAAATGAAGTGTCACATCCGGTATATTTCGTTAATTAGAGGGTTGAGATTTGATTGCGCATTATTTTCGAATTTTTTAACACTATTTTCTAGGTTTTCTTTTAGAGAAGTCATGTTTAGTCCGATTCTTATTATATGGTTGTTGATTCCAGGTGGAGGAATGGTCATTTTCCTTAATGTTTTTGACTGGACCCTTTCCAAATCGTTGAGCCTGGTTTTGGACTTATAAATTACAAAATTTCTCTTTATAAATGGCATAAAATAAAGAAGTATTTTTAAGAGAAAAAGTTAGAAATTAATAATAATAACGGTTCATATAATAAGTAAGATGCTTTGATTAATAATTTTTTTCCTTTAAAAAATGTCGAGTAAATAAACATAATTAAGATGATTGTTGTGAATAGTGTCATTTAAGTTATTTAGACGACATTAGTTCTATTCTAGATGTTATGGTATTTATATCTTTATTTATTCTTGATCTGAAAGCATCTTTTCGGTTTAGACCGCCCAAGAAGCTATTCAAAAATTATTTAAAATCTCTTACTCTTTTCAAAATCTAGATATTCAAAAGCAATTAAATTTATTGATATGTTTAAATCATTGATGACTTCAGAGTGAGAAACTAAAATATGATGAAAAACACTAGAAAATTGGATTAATTATTTTAAATTCTAGCTCGAAAAACTATATCATTATATGAATCTACCATAAACTTAGCAAAAAATTTAATTAGGAAAAACGAAATTTCATCACCGACAAATCATATAAAATCAGATTTTACAACCTTTTCTAAATTTATTCTTGTATTGGAAAGCATCTCTTTCGTACATTCAAGTTTTCTTTTTATTATTAAATATTTTTGATACTTATCATTACTGCCCAACATCAGCCTACTGTGGGCCTTTTAATTTAAAGTCAACAGTGAAAATTTCAGGCAGGATTTTTAATTCATTGAAAAACATTATTCTAGATAATAGATAATAGATAATAAGTAAAAATATATTTTTCTAGGTGGGTTTCACAAATAAAACAAATATATGTTTTGAGTTTTTATCTCGATATATATTTCGGGTTATGAGCCCATCATCATTATTTGTGAAACCCACCTAGAAAAATATATTTTCACTTATTATCTATTAAAATGTTTCACCTAGAATCGACACCAAATTGTTTAAAGATTATAAAAAATCTAAATTAACAATTTTCAATTAAAAACAAAAAGATATTTAGCTAATCATTTATTTGTACTTCAAATCGTTTATTTATTTATTTATTTTAAATTTTTTTAAATACTTAAGAATGTCCCAGAAATAGAATATAAAATCTAAATTTTCTATTAAAAATTCCACTCTATGATAAATTAATTCTCAGTGTAATTATTATAAAATAACAGCAGTTTAATTAGTCACCTTAATCCCAACCAATAAACCTTCAATAATATTTAAAATTGGATTTAATACCTATATTTGTCTCTTAATGAACATACTATAGCGGAGAAATCGGAACATTAAATTTATTTTTAAATTATTTCCCATCGTAAATTTTAATATACTTTATTATATAATTTGCTAACAATATAGTTCACTACATAAAAAATCGTAATTATTATGATCTACATAGAGGCTTATTTCAAGCATAAGAAATAATTCCAAAAGGGTTGTGTGGGAATGTCTCGAACGGTGAAGGCGAAAGTTTCTCGCTTTAACACAATATTCATAAAGTGAACCATGAAAATTTCTAATGACTCCTTGAAGCACGTACGTACTAAAAGGCATACGTTTAACATCCAGACACCCATCAAGTGGAATTTTTCTTTGAAATATATATATATGTTTTTTCCTTATTCTACTTTGAAGAACATAAAATTATCCGTTTACCTAATCGTTTAACTTTTAAATAAATAACAATTCTTTGAATGGAAAGATTAAATGTAAAAAGTAGGTATAGAAAGACTTTTTTCAATAAAAGAAAAAAAATGGCTGCCTGGTCGAGATTTTTCTTTTTTCTATGTTCTATGAAAAAGTATTGTAATAAGAAGAAAAAATCAGATTATTGCATAAATGTACTCCATAAAGCTTACAGTGCCAAAAAAGTAAGTTTATTAAAATGTCCGTGGGTGTGTCTGTAGTCAAATTTGCTCTATCTCAAATAAACCAAGAATAATATCGAAACGAATTTGTATAAAGTGAAATCTCTATATACGTCCTTAATCCATTCCAGATACTTTGAAATACAACATATACCAAAAGAATTTTTCCCATATGGAATAAAGGGAAAAATCATTAACTGTTCCTATGAAAACAAAATCCATTTATTTATGTATTAAGATATTATACATTGAGGGGGTTGTATCAAATAACTTAAACACTACTTAATACTAAAATACATAAATACAAAATCAATTACATATCTCTAAATCTTTCCTTTCTCTTTTCCCTACTTGGACCTGATTGAGGATCATCAAGTTTTGATAAAATCTGTCCAAAGACCTTTGATTATGCCTTCTCCTCAGAATGTTTCAGAAATGTGGCATTGTCTGGTCATTCCAGAAAATGCTATTATGTGCTGTTTGTGCATTGTTGGGATGATACTTCTATGCAAAGTTTTTGACATTCGTCTATTTACCATATATATTCACTTGATAGAGGACGTAACCACCGCGCACCATTCGTGTTCCAAACAATGTTCGTATTCCAAACAAACATTTTTGCGCCATATACAACGTATACCAAGTTGGATTTATTTCAAAGCGGATGTATACCGAGGTTCTCTAAACTTGGTACACTTCGAGAGGAGTGTTTGGAAATATATGAATCTTGAAAAACTTAATATATGTCTGTTTGTTTGTCTCTCTGGATGCTGATACTACTGCTGATACTAACTACGGTAAATCACAAACGGTAAATCGTAGAAGCTCGTTTTGAAACCAAAACTTATTATAGATTTTAGACTTTCCTGCTTTAAAACTTGAAAACAATTTAAGACTCAGAGCAGTTTGTGTGATTTTTGCTGAATTGGCAAATTCTTCCTCATCCAACGGTTAGAGATAGAAAGCTGAAACTTGGCGATTATATGCCAGCATATTATTACTAACTTGTGTGTCAACTTTTAACTCATTTTATTATAACTTTTTGAAATAATCCACATATTATGCACTGTTTAATATATTTATTAAAATAAAACATTAACACATATACACAAACTTAAATACACGACGTTTCAGCTCACTGACTATAACTATTCAAAAGTTTCTCATTTCATTCTTAAGCTCTAACGCAGAAAATCTTAAAATCTAATCAGTTCTTCATTATAAGAACACAGAAATTTTGTCATTAAAACAAAATTTCTTCCATTTTTTGTTCTTGAATAACTCAAGATTGAAATCGGAATCCAGTCAGACACAAATTCCATTTTGATTCAAATTGTCATTTGAAAATACCTCTCTAGTTCACACAGAACTATAGCTAGAATTAATTTTTTTTTTTTTTGGGCTTTTCGGCCTTTTTAAGGCCATAAGCCACTTTACGATACTATATATTTATTTTTCAAATTTGTCTCTACTCCCGGGGTCAGATTTTAGCTGGATGCCTCGAGTCGGATTCGAACCCGGGTCCCCTGGTTATCTCGCTGTCATGCTACCGCCTAGCCTATCTGACCCCCCAGAATTAATTATTGTTACCCAAACAAAGAAAAATTTTTATCACGTCTTAAAAACTTAAATGGCTTAAATACTTATCTTCTTATGAAAATTAGCAAAGTAATTGGGAATAATATTGCAAAACGCTTATACTTACATATAATACATACATATTTACATTTATCTATCTTTATATTTTTAACAAGGTAAATATTTTAATTAAAATAATATATTTAATAATTAATAGTAAAAATATGCTCATTTTGCCCTTATGGAGGAAACGACGTACTATTTCCTTTTAAATTGAATAGTATGCTCAGCGATAAGATAAACCCAGCGTATATATTTATATATTTAAATAGGCGAATTGATCTTTGATAAGGTCTTAGGCATAATTCAAAGATCAATGAGTGAAGTATCATTTCAATATCCTAGTTGACTTTTGTTCAATTGAATAACGGGTTCACTGGACCACTTAATGAATGAGACGATTAAAAAATAATGCCTGTTACTTTTCAAAATAGAAAAAGTTTTTGATTTACATTACACAAGCATCTATTCCTATTGAATTAAGTATACCTTCTATTATATTGGAACTTATCTGTTCATGATGCTTCAGGGAGGTCTTTCTTTCATTGGGATGCCATTTTAGAAATGTAATTTCACGCAATTTAACGTATCATTGAAATTAGTTATGGCTTTAAATTCACGCGAACCAAAAACAATTAAAGTATACATATTCGATAATATAATAACAAAATATAATTATATTGAAATTTTCTTTTTGCCGAGGCTAGCGGAATTTTTATTAATTAAAGAAGACAAAAGAGTCTGTCTTCTGCTGGAAAAACGTTATAAATAAATTACAAAAAAAAAAAAAAAATATTTTTCCAGCAGAAGACGACACAGTCTTTATTGTCTCTTTTAATTTAAAAGTGTCTGGAGCACCGAGCGATCCTCGGTAAAATTTTGCCTCTATATAGCTTAAGTTTCAAATTTCAAGACTATGAGACTTACCGAAGACGAGATATGAACGATTAAAATATTTATTTTGCGACATGACTAATTTACACCCCCTTCCTTTATTTCAATCGAATTAAAATTTATACACGACAAATAACTCATGAAACTTGATAAGTTCACCAATTTTTAGCGAAATCGTTACAGCCGTTTTCGAGAAACCGATTCAATATATAAATATATACCTACAAGAATTGCTCATTTAATAATATAAGATAAGATATAATTAAATAAACGATTGAAATTGATTAGGTATAAGGAAACAAAATCATGTTATTTATATGAAATTTAGATATTATAAGAATTTTGCTGGCTTGGTGTGTACTGGATATATTAATTTTTTATTGTTAAGAATAAATAAATTGAATTTGCTTCTTTCAAGTAATTTATTTTGTTTTTCAAATGGTTATTCCAAATATTTCGAGAGCGTTCTCAGCATCTCTTCCTCAGTGGAAACTGTGGGACCACATAATGGGCGGGTCAGTGAGTTATTATAATTACAGGTGTCAAAAAAGTACTCACCTATATTCGTATGTTATCTCATTTTAAATTTGTATATTATGTATGTGTGTGTTGTGTGATCGAGCTTTTATCAATGTTCTGTACAAACTGATGGAGTCGGCACATTGGTGGGGGAGTGGGTGAGTACTTTTTTGACACCTGTAATTATAATAACTCACTGACTTGCCTATTGTGTTGTCCCACAGTTTCCACTGAGGACGAGATGCTGAGAACGCTCTCGAAATATTTGGAATAACCATTTGAAAAACAAAATAAATTGCTGGAAAGAAGCAAATTCAATTTATTTATCCTTAACAATAAAAAATTAGATATTATAGTTTATATGTATTTATATATACCTACAACCTACACATTATTATCTACTGGTTTAATAGTATATGAAAATATAGATTTATAAGGACAAATTTAAGGCTACTACTATTAGATATTTAATTAGTAAAAATTATGTTTATTTTAATTAATATGATCTAAATTCTAAACCAAGGCGCATTTAAATCATTTTCCTGTGAACTCCAATACCCATCTTTTGTACTAATTCACAATTTGGATTATTTTTTATAAACTTTTCAATTATAAAATTTTAAAGCATATTTAGATCATTTTTTATATATTCTATATTTATGCAATAATTCAATTATGAATAATTATAAATATTCATTATTATAGCAATGTTTAATTTCAACCGATTGCTCAATATATATTTTTCATTTATATTTAAAAGATTTGTTTTTAATTATGTTAACAGGTGAACAATAAAAATGGTTTTGTAGTGATCTGGGTAATCTAATCAAATGCATATTAATCGGTAGATAATATCGAATTAAATATAGGGTAAAGTGGGGTAATTACAAGTGTCATTTCTAAAATTAGAATTTTTCTTAAGTGAACACTCTTTTTTCTCAAAATTTTTTTAAAAGTATTCATATTAAAATACAAAGCTTGATATATTAAAATACTAGATATATATCATCTACTCAAAATGAGGAAACGGCAGGTCACAAAATAAAGTTATAATTGATTTATTTGTTTGGTCTCTTCCAAATTTTATATAGTATGTTAACTAACCCTTTGAGTCCTAAAATATTGGTGCAAAAAACATCAACTTCTTGTAGATTTTAAAGACTGTATGAAATAAAAATATATTAAAAAACTTTAAATTTATTTCAAAATCCATTAAAAATCAGAAAATATATTTTTTTTACAACTTTAAAAATTTGCTTACTCACATGACTAAAAATAAAAGTATGGACGCTTTCAACTATGAATTTGACTAAAATAAAATAAGCTCCTACGTTTTACTACGCTCTACATTTTAGTCATGTGAATAGCTAATAAAATTTTTAGGGTATTAGAGAAAAATATATTTTCTTCTTTTTGGGCATGTTGAAATAAAAGCTACTTTTTAAAAAGTTTTTTTAAATATTTTATTTCATATAGATTTCATTAATTTTTATTTTAAAATTGAAGCAATGATCTGATATATCTGATATTTTCGAACCATTGCTAACTGCAATAGAATCAAACCTAATTAATATTGTTCTATTTCATTATTATCTAAAACTAAAGAAACTTTCTAAAATAAATAAATATTGTACAATATAGACAAATAGTAGAAACTATTTCACCGATAATATCAAAAAGTGAGAATAAAGATCATTAGATAATGATTTTAATTTAGAAAAAAGGATCAGATTTCTCACTCTTTTTAATTAGTTTTACGAAATAATATTTTTTTTCTTTGTTTCTGGATGAACAAATTATTTATAAACAAATTTAATTAAAATTTAATCTAATCTCTTTTTTCTTGAGTGGATTTATCATTTAACATTACTTACAGCTCAATATCGAATTCGATGGAAATTCCTTTAAAAGAACAATGCATTTATAATCCTGGTTAGATTAAATAGCAGATCCGATGATCTGAAGTTTTTAAATTATTTTTTATTTCTGCCTCTCAACTACTGACGAAGTGAGATAAAAGGTACCTCAGAGGGGGAATTGAAATTTATAATTCAGTTACTCAGAACGCATGAAATGTAGACATTATATATAGTATAATACTATAATGTCTAACTTCTTGTTTGCGTTTAGAGAGAATTGGCTTTCTAGATCGCTACTCCAAAAATACAATTTATGGTATCCTAATGAATCATGTATCATTCGATGTCGGTCCGATTTCCAAAAGGAAAATTATTGTACCTATATGGCATAAAGTGCAGACGTGGAGATCTTGAACTAGACCATCTAACAATTAACTTTTAGACTCCGTATCGATTTTCAAATATACTTATAACATCTCTTGCGGTCATAATCGAACAAACCTCTATCACCAGACAATCCTAGAAATTAGAACTGTCTTACTGCAACTATTTTTACGGCGACAACAACCTATAATCCGAGGGGTGAACCGCGATTGGAATTAGGTGTACACATCTTTGGAATTATATGGAATTATTTTGGAATTCATTAGATAATGAAAGTGGAAGTAGGTGCACACGATATTAGTTCGCGGTTCACTCCTCGCTATAATCGATTATATACCTTCGACTCAACACTTAAAGTTTTATCAAAGCACCAATATAAGATGGATCATTCTAGAACAGGGTTTTTTAAACATTTAACGACAGAACACTTCGCAAATCCTGAAATTTTATCTGAATACTTTGTTTGTTTTATAGGGTAGGTAGATATATATATAATCAATTAAATTAAACAAGTTGCAAAAAAAATATTCTTGAATAATAGCTAATTAAAATAATACACAAAAAACTTATGTTCTTGATGATTTCGATAATTTACAGTCCCTGAATTACAAATTTCCTTGATAGATAAATTCTCATATATGGTGTTGAATCTAGCCTGTTCCATATAAAATAATGTCATACTCGTGGAACGTTTAGTTATTTTTCATAGAACACTGGTGTGCCGCAGAACATAGTTTGGGAAACCCTGTTTTAGAATAATAAGCTAGTGACGTTATCTGGACAGCGAGTTTCAGTAACATAACATGATTCCTCAAGACCAGACTTTTATTCCTCGTTGCGGTTTTAAATGAGATTTAACCCTAAAGTAAAGAAAATTTTTAAAAGTAGGTTTCACATAAATAAAAGATCAGATGCTTGTTTAACACGACTCTATATATATTTCGGGGTATAACTTGTGTCCTCCTTTGTGAACTCCTGAAGATGGGCTTATGCCCCGAAATATATATAGAGTCGCTAAACAAGAATCTGATCTTTTATTTATGTGAAACCTACCTAGTATTTTATATTTTAAATTTTAAAAAGTTTCTAAAAAAAAAAATTTCAAAATCTTTCTTTACTTTATTTAAAATGTTTCACCAAGAACCCACACCATTCTCCCTTAACAAAAAAGAGATTTAACCTTGTGATTGTTTCCTTTAAAATTCTAAATCTTTCGGTTATGTATTATTTATTTATTTATTAAATAGTTACTATGCTATGATTTACTGTATACCAATATTTATTCCCCTTTGTGGGATGTTTGCCATTTAATATTTTATTAAAGGAGATGAGGGCCTTTAAACGATGCCAAGGAGTATTTCCTGTATTTGTCAATTATTGCGACGACAAGGGACCCTTATCTGTGCTCTTGATTGATAAGTGGAAAGTGACAGTGAGAGTAAAAAAAACAAACAAAACAATCTCGCTATACGTCGTTCCAAGTCATTATTTTATTTTCCTATGAGTGTAATTAAACAATAAAAGTTTATTAGAAATCGATAGATGATACCTAGTTATTTTTCGTAAAAGTTCATTATCATATTGCTAAGTGAAAGTAGCAAATTTTTAGGAAACAATTATTTGATCTAGGATATTATTTATTATTTTTTTATTTTTATTTTATTTTTTGTAATTTTCCAATCAAGGAAAAATATTAATCATAGTACGAGATTCATTTCTATTCTTTCTTTTCTAACATACCTTTAAAAATATCTTTAATATTATTAATTTAGTATCATATATTATAGGGATAAATAGTTTGCTTAATTTCTCTTATTATCCTTGTTAAAAATATTAAGCATGATCTCGTCGGTATAAACTTTTGTCTGTACAGAGTGTTTTATTTATTTTATGTTTAAATTTTTAAAATCATTTTCTAAATCTTTCCAAATAAATAATATTCTGAGGCCTTCCAAAAAAGCTATCTTTACTCAGTTGTTTACTTTTTTGCAAACGATTGCAGATAATCAGTGGATCGCTTAGAAATATGTTACAATTCAAAAAGTTGTTCGAGAACTCGGTTTTGACAATCTACTGCAAACCCAATTTGTTATTTACTAGCGAAAATCAGATGGTATAATATATAAGTCTCAAATAATGGCCCCCTTTTTCAGGGAGTCCTGTAGCCGATTTCTAGGTGCATCGCTGTGGCTAAAAAGCATTATCATCTTGTTGATATCTGGGGGAATGGGTCAGGGCGATCCTTAATGCCATATTGCCCTCACATTTAAATTTAATTAATTAATTTATTTTTATTTTTTCTTTCTATCTCAATGATATTTTATTTATTTTTTATTTTTTTAAATATTATTGATTATTTGGCCCAGTGACCGGAATTATTTTTGTTAGTTTTTATTGTTTATCAACCCAGTAAACTTGATTTTGAATTTTCACCCAGCGTGCAAAGTTTCCTATACCGTTCTGCCATACCATCCGGATCATGTGTGGGAGGATTGGAAGGCTATAAGAGGAGATGTGGAGGCCCTTAAAAAACAAACAAACAATTTACTGTCTTCATTAGAGGCACAATTTTGTTCTCTGTGGAAGAGTCGGTCCGAGTAATGTGTGTTTGTTAGGGCCGGGTCTCCTAGTAGTTTAATTTCTCGCTTCTGAATTGCGTCCAGTGTGGCAAGAGGAGGCCCCTCTTCACAGATTACAGCCGTATTCGAGACAGGGACGAATTTGAGCCTTATTCAGTGTCAGAAGTTGGCTGGGTGTAAAATAGACCTAAATAGGAGACCAAGCTTGCATGCAGCAGCTTTTGCAGGGTTGAGATATGGTCATTCCATGAAAGTTCAGACCCAAGAGGAACGCCAAAAATTGAAATCTTATCACTGAATTCCAGTGAGTTAGAATCGAATGATATGTCTGGGAGGTTTCTATCGAGGCGCCTTGAGATTAGGCAACACGCCATTTTCACTGCATTAAAGTTAACCAACTAAACGTTAATATTTAATACCCAATTTAATTATATTTATTTTTATTTGAAAATATTTTGTTTTGTCGAGAGTAGCATAAATGTTGATTTATAAAGAGAAATCACTGAGGTTGTCTTCTGCTTGATGCAAATAAACATATATATCTACATTATATATATATGTATATACCAAATATAAATATCGCTAAATATAATTTATTTGTTTGAGACCATAGCTGCGAAGTTTTGACCTTCATCATCAGCTTTAAATTATAAATATTTTATCTGTAATTGGTTTCAATTACCCGATGCTAGTCAGATAATAAAAAAATCGTTTGTTAGCTTGCTATAACAACAAAGAAATTTTTCTATATCCAATCGGCTAATTGAACTCATGAGAAATAACAGATAACATTTTTCTAATTGAAAGACTGATGATGAAGGACAAATCTTCGAAAGTAAAGTTTAAAAAATAAATTATGTTTATTTGCATCAAGCAGGGAATCTCATTGATTTTTCTTTATATACATTTATTATTATTTTTAAAATATTAGATATTTTTAAAATAATCGAAATATTAATAATTATAAATTTTATTAATTTAATGATTAATATATACAACAAAACTATTGAATCGATTTTATATTTTATTCTTATAACTCAGAAATTTTTTCTATTAATTTTCTACTTTTTTACTTACATATTAATTACAAGCGCATGTTTTATTTTGTTTCATTCTTTTTTCCATCTCTTCTTAAGAATTAATAATGTAATTATATATTCAACCTTACCTCCTCCGATGACGTCTCTCTCTCTTACAATACACTGTTTAATAATTTATAAGCTAAAATTTTTTACTAGTAAGACGTTTTACAGCAAAGATTATGTAAAACCAATAATTAGATTTAAGATGCGATGTCTTAAAAAATAATCTCGCAAAGAATGAAAAAGTTTAAGCAAACTCGTATGTTAAAAAATAACAAATTATGTCAGGGACAATTTTGAATGATCTCATTTAATTAATTGTAGACCTATGTCAAAACTTTTTTATATTTTACGATCGCATTATCATTTCATATGAAACACACTTATTAGTTAGATAATATTTTATACTTTAAGTCCCGCTATTCACAGGATTATATTCAAACCACTAAGAACTACTTGATATTCCAAGAATAAATTGATTTCAAAACTATTTAATCGATTTTCTATATATGTTTAAATACTTAGGAAACATAAACTCATTGTTTGTTATGACTTCTGACGTGAAAAAGACCCGGTAACCTGAATCATTAGGGTAGTACATACTGCGTTCAATTTTTGGCTATATATCGAAATTTTTTCACTCTTTTTTTATTTTCAATTCTGATGCTTTAAATATTAATTGTAATTATTGGTTTATAGTTGCAAATAGAAGGAATTTCCTACATTGTTTAATATTTTATATTATTGGCGATAATCAGTAACAGCTTGGGGCAACAAGAACATTTCTCCATATAAGAATATATTTGTTGTTCACCGTTGGTCATGGCTAGGGATTGCAAATTATTTTAATATAGCTTATAGTACTATATCGATACATAAATTTATCGCAGCAAATATATCGATATATTTTTATTAATTATTTTTTAGATATTGACAAATAAAAACATCCTATGAAAATAAAAATAATTTAATCTTAAAAATATTTTTTTACATTTTAAGCTAGTTTCACCAAAGCTTATATAACAAAAACAGTAGTCAATAGTCATAGCCATGTGGAGTACATTTTTTTAAATTTAAAAATTAACTTATAAAAAAACACTAAAAACATGAAAATACTACTTTCCACAAAATGATTCCAAAAACAAAAGCTAGGAGAGTCTTTTGCCAGTCAGAAGGCTGCGATTTTTGTCGCTATTTCTCTAGTATTATGATATTTTTTGCCTCTCTATTACAATACTGTATATGACATAAATTTTTATTTTTTTGAACTTGTGGGTTATTTAATTAAATAGATTATATAAATACTTATTCGAAAAATCTTAATAACAATTATTCCATTTTACCATTAAAAACAATGCGTTAATGACAAAGTCATCAAAGCGAAAACAAAAATCATTTTTGACGGGTTTTAAGATTAACATGGCAAAAAGTAATTTTATGCGAATTCAACCCTTATCTCGCTTTGATATAAGAATAAGTCAATTTTTTAAACACCTCTAGAACAAAAATAATTTTTGAAAAAAAAGATATATTTTGCTGCGGATGGTGGTATTTTTAATTTACAAATGATAAATCAAATTTCATCTATTAAATAAAATATGTAATTTTATTTTTTTGAGTCTGTATTTTAGATTGCTTTTCTCTTCTGTATAATAAAATTATTTTCTTTAAATACACAGAATATTGTTTAAAAAAATAAATAAATACATAGTTCAATAGTCTGAAAAAGTAAAAATATTTAAATTAAATAGGAGACAAAATTTTTATTTTTTTCTTAAAGAATTTTCCTAAAGATTAGCGATTTCTATAAATATTTAATTACTAATTAATTATCGTTCTCCTTTAATTGATCCTTGTTACCTGTATTTAAAATAAATTTCAGGATGAATTATGTTTTGTGCAACGAAGCAAATCGAGTA
>JALMQS010000769.1:0-44179 GCA_024734495.1 Forficula auricularia | reverse complement strand
AAATAAAAGAAACAATAGGGGACCAATATGGCTAACCCTGAGGGACCCCAGAGGGTGCTAAGAATTGTTGGGATACCGCGCCATTGATTCGAACGATTGAATATCTATCGGAGAGATAATTTCCAATCCATAGAATTATATTAGTTGGAAGATTAAAGTACTTAAGCTTTAGCAACAAAATTTCATGATTGATGAGGTCAAAGGCTTTTTTAAAATCAAGGTAAATAGCGTCGAGTTGTGTATTTTTGTTAAGGCTGAGGAAAATAGAATTTGTGAATAGAGTAAGATTAGTGACAGTTGAACGAGAATGTACAAATCCATGCTGTTTACTGGAAATCGCATCAGAGCAAATTAAAAGAATCTTGTTGTACATAATCTTGTCTAATAATTTTGGTATCGCACTTATTATAGCTATTGGTCTGTAATTTCTGATATTATTGCGTGAGTCACTCTTGAAAACGGGAGTAATAAATGATTTTTTCCATAGTTCAGGTAGAAATTTTTCTTCGAGAGAGAGGTTGAATAATATAAGTAAGGGTTTAATAAGAGACAAAGAACAGTTTTTGACTATAAAAGCAGGTACACCATCAGAGCCGACGGTGAGAGAGGGCTTCAATTCCTTTAATGCAGTGATTATTTCTTCCTCAGAAATTCTAATTGGAATATTACTCGCATGTTTATCGGGGACTAGAGTATTTGCACAATAGTTGGCAATAGTGTCTGAGTCAAATGTTGCATTTGTTGTAGCCAAGCTATAGACATTTTTAAAGAATTCAGCAAAAAGATTGGAAATCTGTGCATCATTGGAGCCATTGAATTCATCGAGGAACATGCTGGAAGGATATCCCTTTGTGCCCCTCTTTGCATTAATGAAGTTCCAGAAGATTTTTATATTGTTTGTCACATTAGATTCAATATTTGAAATATAGGTAGAATAACAAAGTGTGGCCTCGGCTTTACACAGAGACCTTAAGTTTTTGAAATCATTATAATTTGTTTCACTCTGATTACTCTTGTAATTCTTATGGGCAATTTTTTTGTTAATTATTAGCGAAATAAGTTTTTTAGAAAACCATGATGGATATCCAGCACTATTGCAATGCATTTTAGGGCATGTTTCTGCTATGAGGGACATTATTATATCATAAAACCTCCTTACCGCAGAAGATAAATCTAAATTACATAAAGTGGTATTCCAATCAATTTCTTTCAATTTTTGACTAAGGACTTCAATGTTGCATCTTGCAAAATTGTAACTGACCCATTTTGATTTTAAAGAACTAAATGACGGTGACACACGTCTAGTACTACTAGCACAATTAAGAGATATATTTAAGACAGGGTGGAATTCGTCTATTTTGGACAAGATATCGTTACTTAAGTCTATTTTACTATTAAGATTAGAGAAACATAAGTCGAGGATATTACCCTTACTATATATATATATATATATCTTATATCTTAAATATCATCAAATATTTAAGTTATTTATTTATAGAAATGGCCGATTGCCTAATTCAAATACAAATATTGTTTTAATAATATAATTATTTGTTGTTCAATTTTAAATTATATAACTATATTTAATTAGTAAAACCCAAGATTGTTAACCACATTGTTATACATATATACAAGACCCGGTTTGAATAATTATAATATTTTAAACAACAAACATTTATTATTTTATTTATTTTTGCCTTCAAAGGGCAAAGTGAACATTACCGATTTTTTCAAACAGTACAAATTGTCCAAATAAAAAATATAGTTTATTAAATTTCCTATAAGAAAATCATATTAACATTTCTTTTGTATCACTAATACTTTAGCTGTAAACCGTCGTTGAATAGAGAAGAATTTTCTGAAGGAGTGATAACGATGTCGTTTTAAAGTTCTCTGACTAGCAGGCGCATTATACAGGGCGTTTCTAAATTGATGCCAAATATTTGAAGGGGTGATTTTTCAGCTAAAATTAACGGGTGTCTTTCATATAATTTTTTGTTAAAAATCCCTTTCCCTCCAAATTATAGTCAAATCTAGCATTTAGCCCTAACTTTAGAGGGTTAAAACTTGGAGGGGAAGAGGGATTTTGAAAAAACAATTATATGAAAGACCCCCGTTAATTTTTGATGAAAAATCACCCCTTAAATAAAATATAATTAAATATCTAATTTAGTCTGCAAAATTATTAGTGATATAAATTGAAATCAATATTTAAATCTTTCCTCTATTGGATTCGGGATCGCTCGGAGCCGTTCGGCAACCTTCGGGTTTCCCTCTTTCTCAACTTATTTCGTTTCCTTGATAACTCAACTCTCTGATCTATCGTCTGTCATTTGATACCTATTAATAATTGAATAATTACTTTTTTCGATTATTTAAATAAGTTTTTTTCAATATATATATAAATAACCATAATGGGTACATTTAGAATTGTTGATATCAATAAAATTCTCAACAATCCAAACAATTACCCTATTCATAAAGGTTAGTAGGTATTGTTTAATTTATCAAATAATTTAAAATACCCCATTTAGAATATAATTACTATCTATTTATATTATATATTAATCAAAATATAAGCTATTTATCTCTCTATGAGGGACATTCAAAGATATATTAATCTAGAATGGGGAAAATATTTCATGCAAACCCGACTCTTGGTGCTCTCAGGTCTTCGTTCTTTATGGATCCCAATAACTGATACTCCTTACTCTTATTTCCTTTATGAACATTGACTTTTCGTTACCCTGAAGAAGGAGAGAGTAAATCTCCGAAACGTCGGTTGACGAATAAATGTAAAATAATAAAACTGATATAGTCTTGTTTTTTTTACAACCACCTTGGACTGCATTCATCAAAATTCAATTGTAAACTATTTAATATTTATTTTTGATTTAATTAATTAAATGGCGAATTGATGGAAAGACACCCTGATGATAATGAAAACTACAGATTACGAATAAAATAATTTATTAGACCCTCATTTTCATCCTCTTAAAAAACCGACGTTTTATATGATATTCCCTCCTTCTACTGGACTTAAAAGAGTCTTGACTTTTTTATGTCATTTTGCTTGACTAGTCATATCGAGGTTATACTTTTATAAGCTTATACGCGATTAGCCAATATAGCTAGCATACAAGATATCCGGCAGTTTTACATGAAGTTAACGAAACCTAAATGTATAACTCTTTTTTTTGTTAATTAATCTAAATTATAATCACCCAAATATAATACATTTTTTACAATATGTATTTAATTTTGTAATTTTCTATTTACGTCATTTATTAAAAGATTTCTTATGTAAACATATCCATGCATAAATAGCCAGGTAATATAATCATAGAGTTATTTTTTTTCCTAATGAAGAATGTTTTTTGTTTTTAATGAGGAACACCGTTTTTTTTTTGTTTTTTTTAATTCCTGAAATGAGTTAAAACATGAGCAGAGAGTGTTTTATTTAGCAATGACGTTACACACTGATAAAAATTATTTATGATTGCTTGTATATATATATAAAAGAAGCGAGTTGATAGAATGAAGCATGTACGTAAGGCTTTGTGGGAAATAAAAATTACCTTTCAAGGTGGAGATAGAGAGAAAAAAATGCTGGGATTGTAATTGATTTAGAATTCATTATGATGAGATTCAAGGAACATTGATTTAAGTATTATGTATACATGGCTGGGATTAGGTAAAAAAATTATTTGGGAATTCATCAAGATAATAAACAATTAAATGATGTCTTTTATCCTTCGATTCTAATTTAACAATTCAACTTAAACTCATCTTGGCCTTTCGAAAAACACTAACTCAATTAATAATGTTGGGAAACCTTTAAATATAAACGTTGAAATTAAAACTTAAGGTAGTTGTTTCGCGATAATACTAGCAAAAATTTAATGCTAGAGTATATAGAACAGATAATACAGACATACAATTTCTGTCTATATGTCTGTACTTTAAATTTACAAGCTATATGTTTTTATTTCTCCCGAAATCAAAAATCGTTAAAATTATAATCGAATTCTTCTTATGGGAAGCATCGAATTTTTTTTAAGTATAGGTTTAGGCTAAATTTTTTAAATTATTTTATTTTAAAATGACGGTGGGAGAGGGACCCAAAATAACCATTTTACTTTACCATACAGGGTATGGTCAAGTATTGTAATCGTGCATGAAAAAAGTGTTTTTTTCCTTCTTTTTTTCTAAATATCTCAAAAACGGCTGAAACTATTTTGATTAAAAAAATTGAGCTAAACCATGGTATTTCTGTCTACAAAAAAGCTCTAATAAGTGAACATCGAAAAAATTATATTTTTTGAGATAATAATTGTTTTGTCAAAATGTCTGTTAGTTAGTCTGTCTGGTTGTCTGGTTGTTATTCTGTCTGTTAGTCTGTGCGTTACCAAATTTTTGTGGACGAGCTAGCTCAAAAACTAGTGTGAATATCGAAACCAAATTTCACACGTAGTTTTGGTCCATTGAGATTAAGAGCTGATTAAATTTTGGTGCATATTGACCCAAAATTAAGGGGAGTGGAGGGGGGTTATCTAACTAACAGACATTTTGACAATATAAATTTCACACGTAGTTTTGGTCCATTGAGATTAAGAGCTGATTAAATTTTGGTGCATATCGACCCAAGAGGGGGGGTTAAAAATTAAAAATCTAGGCCATTTGAGCAAACTCATCCAAATTTTGTATACATAATCAGTGGGACCCCAGAAGTCTAAAAATGCAAAAACTAACCGCCCAATTAAAAATGTGCAATCTATTAGAGGGCTTCAGTCGAAGCTTCTCTTTTCATAATTAACAAGATTATTATTTTTTTATTGTTAAAGGATAAATAAATTGAATTGCTTCTTTCCAGTAATTTATTTTATTATTCAAATGGTTAATCCAAATATTTCGAGAGCGCTCTCGGCATCTCTTCCTCAGTGGAAACCACTCCCCCACCAATGTGCCGACCCCATCAGTTTGTACAGAACATTGGTGGGGGAGTGGTTTGCACTGAGGAAGAGATGCCGAGAGCGCTCTCGAAATATTTGGATTGCCATTTGAATAATAAAATAAATTGCTGGAGGGATGCAATTCAATTTATTTATCATTTAACAATAAAAAATTAATATATCCAGTACACACCAAACCAGCAAAATTCTTATGAAGATTATTATTATTATTTTTTCATAAATATGGAATATCTTGAATGAATACTCGCTAATAGTTTTTAATTACAGCCATTAAATTGTTGAATATTTATTCAAATCTGCAAAGCTAATCCAGTCTTGTTTGAATGTACGAAAACAAACGATTAAAACTGACTTAGATTAATTTAATTTCTCTTTAATCAAATGGTTAGTTTAATTTTAATTAATCCTTCTTCTTTATTTTTTCTCTATGTTTGTCCTGAATGTGCAGTCTTGCTGGAACTCTCAATTAATCAACTCTTTTTTTACATTGAGCTCACTTCTTTCAAACCACGTTTATGTTAATTAATTTTCTCATTGAATTCTTTAAATAGATCTTACCATTCTTTTTTTTCAATTTGGTGAATACTGAAATCGAAATTTCACTTCAAGGTTAATGCGATTCCTTTGGGAAAGTGTTTATTTATTTTTACTTAATAGTTTAACATTAAATCTATTTGTTCGCGATCTTCGTAGATTATCTTGCGATGGGTTTCATTTCAATGTGTATATGGGTATGTGTGTGAATGTGGGTATTTGAATGTAAAAAAAAGTTTCACTTGAGAATTGCAGGTAATTGAATTCCATTTGTAATGCACACACAATCGATTTTTGAATAACTTTCTCATTAATTAACCATGTGGAGAAGAATCTAAAATAAATTAAATTCACCATCAGTTATATAAAAAGAGAATAGCTTATTTATCTACTAGGAAAATTAATTATGAATAAAAATCTTAGACCATGAAATATATAAACACGCCCTCTGCTACTCTCCACACAGAGTGAAGTGAGGCTAACATCGCCTATAGATGACGTCACGTTCTTGCATAAATATTTTGGTTATATTAATTTAATATTAATTTGCCATTATTGGAATCCAAAATAAATAATCTAAACTACGATAAATTTATCACAATGTATAATAATTCCTATAGTGGCCATGCTATTTCTGGGTGTTCCTACCTACAGATGACGTCAAGTTCTATAGGAGATGTTGGCCTCACCAAATCGACACCAGGGCGTGTCTATATATTTCATGGTCTAAGATAAAAATAAATTAAAATTTGAAATTCAAAAATAGGGAACATTAAGACAATTTTACGATTTTTGGGGGGATTGAAAAGAGTGTCTCTACCCCCTGGTCACTTAATTAACCGCACAACACATTGGTTAACTACACTGATGGAACTTTTACATTTCAGTGAATGAATATGTGAAGAATTCATAATTGTATGGTCCCCGACACCTGTTAAAATTAAAATTTTTTTAAAAATACTAAAGCAGTTCATTCGCCATTAGGTTAATTCTAATTCTCTTCTAGATATTTTATTCTTCTTCCCCTTTTTTTCGAGTCATATAAATTTAATTCTTCAATACCCTTAAGGGTGCACTTCGCCCTTTCGTTTGATCAATCTCTCCTCTTCTATTCTTTTAAAGAAAGGGTCTGTTAAGACCTGATGTAGATGAAACTTAGTGAACGCGGTGTTGATTTATAGTAAAATCATTATAAAAATTATTGAAGGAGACAGCAAAAGAGTGTGTCTTTTGCTGGAATTATACATTTTATTTATTTATAACGAGACTATAGTTTCGAGGGCTTTGCCCTCTTCATCAGTCTATTACAATTGATTCACATGAATTAATTTATGAATTCATAATTCAATTCCTGTGAATCAATTGTAATAGACTGATGAAGAGGAGCCCGAAACTCATAGTCTCGTTATAAATAAATAAAATTTATAATTCCAGCAGTAGACACACTCTTTATTGTCTCCTTCAATATATAAAAATTCTGCTACTCTCGGCACAAAAACTTTCAATTTAATATAAAAATTATATTAGGTTGGAGTTGGTGGTGTTTCACAAAGAGGTTCTTTGGGAAAAAACACTAACTCCAACCTAATATAACTGATCTAGATGCTTCATCTTCTCGGTGCTCTACTTGTTGTATTGATTTTATTAAAAAATAATATCTTGATTTAAATTTTATGGAGAGAAGCTGTCCCCAGTTTCATGCAAATAAACCTTATATGGTATAAGTGCCTGGCTTACGGGTGTCGGGGTTTTGGCTTGTAGGGATTTTGACTTGACGGGATTTTGGCTTTCGGGATTTTGACTGGGGGGATTTTTGGTGCCACCCATGTGTATATATAATAATTTATTTATTGAAGGAGTCAATAAAAGAGTGTGTCTTCTGGTGGAATTATAAATTTTATTTATTAATCTATAACGAAACTATAGTCTCATTATAAATAAATAAATAAAATTTATAATTCCAGCAGAAGACACTCTTTTATTGTCTCCTTCAATATATAAAAATTCTGCTACTCTCGGCTAAAAAATTTAATAACTTATTTGTTAGAAACTATATTTTCGAAGGTTTGACCTTCATCATCAGTCTTTTTAATTAGAAAAATTCTCTGCTTGATGCAAATAAACATAAAATATATTTATATATAGAGGATATTGTAAATAAATAAATACACTTCTTTTATAAAAACAGTCTTTAGACCAGTGTTTCTCAAACTTTTGAACCCTTTTCCGTTTGGAGGGTAAGCGTGGAACCCGACAATCTTGTGATTCGAGTTAAAGCGTTGTTAGTTATGGGAATTGGATTCACACAACTAATCCAAAACTGCACCTTCCTTTTGAACGCTAGAATTTTTTCACCTGCCGTGACTTTTTTTTGATGAACCCTTGGCGAGTTTTCATGGAACCCTAGGGTCCCGCCGAACACACTTTGAGAAACACTGCTCTAGACATTTATTAAAAATCCAAACGCTTCTGTAGAAATTCTCTCTTTTTCAATGCAAATTCGGAAAAATTGTTGCTTTAAAAAATGAAATATGAAGCAATACGAAACACAATCAATAAATTATTTCAATTATATATTGAGATACATATAATTTATTTGTAAGACACTATAACTTCGTAGGTTTGACCTTTAACATAATTCTTTTTAATTCGAAATATTCTATAGTTTTTAAGGAATTTGGTGTTGGTACTTGGTGAAACATTTTTTAAAATTATTGGATAAAAAATACTTGGTAGGTTTCGTATTAAGATATAAAAAAATAATATACTAAATAATCAATTAGAAGTTAAGAAAAGTACAATCATTGATTACATTCTTTAAATATTTGCAAATTTGTTATGTGTGTAAATTCTCATTTCTCAGAAGACCTTTCAAAATTAAACAAAATAGACTTCTCCCTCCACTAATTTTAAATATTTACCCTTTTGTTATCTTAAAAATAAATTTTACCATTGAGTTGTATTCAAATTCGAAATCCTCATTTCTCAGAAGGCCATTCAAAATTAAACAAAATAGACTTCCTACCTTTTCTCCCTCCAATAATTTTAAATATTTACCCTTTTGTTATCTTAAAAATAAATTTTACCATTGACTTGTATTCAATTTCGACTTATCCAGGTCAGTTACTTTCTGTTTCTCCTGAAGATGGGTTAGTCACCCGAAATATATATATCGAGATTAAAGATTCTCCAAAAATAAATTCGTTTTATTTTTTTATATCTTAATGTGAAACCTACCAAGTATGTTTTATCCAATAATCGAAATATTCTATCTGTTGTTTCTTTTGTTTTAAATACCCGATTGGATGTAGGTAAATTCGTTTTGTTAGTAATCAAGCTGCTCATCTTACAAACCAATTCGCTTGTAAGAGAACAACCTCATTGATTTATCCTTAAGAATAATCTTGACAAATTTAATCTTTCAATTTAACATTCCTTTACTAAGCTATACTATCTAAATCTCCTTTCTTTATCAAATAATAGATGTAGTAAATATCATCCATATTTGACAGTGAATTGGCTGTATTATCTTCGGTCCAAGTCTTGATCTGAATTCTCTTCTCCACTCCCTATAGGAAGTGGCTGACTAATTCAGGACCACCTGGAAGCTTTCGCGTGTGTTCTTTTCACGGTGCAATATCCAATGTCCATAAATTACTGTTTATAGAAAAATCACTTAAGTTTCACTTCTACTTTACTATTTGACCAGCTCGTGTTGATTTTATTAATCAACTTTCCCCTGGAGTAGCTAACTAACGAACTAATCAAGATTGATTATTATGAAGTTCACGGGATGTGAAACGAATAGACATATCAACAACATTTTTCATTTATTATTTAATTATACTGAAGAAAGTATTTCCAGAAAATTGGAATGAGTTTTTGCATTTTTCGATTTCTGGGGTCCCACTGATTATGTATACAAAATTTGGTTGAGTTTTGTAAATGGCCAAGATTTTCACCCCCCCCCCATTTTGGACGGTTGGTTTTTTCATTTTTAGACTTCTGGGGGTGCACTGATTATGTATACAAAATTTGGTTGAGTTTGCTCAAACGGCCTAGATTTTTAATTTTTAACCCCCCTCCACCCCCTAGTCGATATGAACCAAAATCTAATCAGCTCTTAATCTCAATGTACCAAAACCACCTGTGAAATTTGGTTTCGATATTCACACTAGTTTTTGAGCTAGCTCGTCCACAAAAATTTGGTAACGCACTGACTAACTAACTACTAGTAACAGACAACCAGACTAAAAGACATTTTGACAAAACAATTATCTCGAAAAATATAATTTTTTCGATGTTCACTTATTAGAGCTTTTTTCTAGACCGAAATGCCATGGGTTCGCTCAATTTTTTTAATCAAAATAGTTTCAGCTGTTTTTTAGATATTTCGAAAAAAGAAGGAAAAAAAACACTTTTTCATGCACGATTACCATACTTGACCATACCCTGTATGATAAAGTAAAAATGAAATGAAAAACAATAGGAAATCTCAGTAAATGTGTTTTCTTTCTTTTTACATTCTTTATTTTAGCTTCACTTCTATCTATCTATCTATCTATCTATCTATCTATCAATGTGACTTTTGTTCTGTTAAATCCTGCAAACATTTCTCTATATAAATAATTGTTTACCTACCCAATTTAAATGAAAGCATATAAAAATAATCAAAATAAATACATTTCATTCTGTTAAATTCCGCAAACTTTTCTCTATAAAAATAATTAAGACTAAAAAGTAAAAAATAAATTATATTTAAAAAAAACTAAAAAACATGCTTCTTAAAAGTACAAAATAATGTAATACTTAATCAAAAAGCGTGGGGCACTTTGCGAAATTAATTAAAAGTTTCTGCACCCCACGCTTTTTGATTAAGTATTACATTATTTTGTACTTTTTATAAGCATGTTTTTTAGTTTTTTAAATATAATTTATTTTAATGAAAGTCATTGCCAACAGGTCTTATACTATAATCGTGCAATATCTTTAAGTCATTTCAAACAGTTCATTTCAGACATATATTTTAGAACAATCTTCAAGAATAAAATTATAACATCAACATATATGATACAACAAGTTTCACAAAAAAGGGTAGAACTTCTGTAGTCCCTTGTATCGTGAAAAGAAGAAGAAATTTCAGGGATTGGGTCGGAGTTGAAGGTTTCTGTGGATGCAGGTCTTGAAAGGATAAACGAATTGGCGAACTGGTTTGTTCGGATAGTATCTAATTGAATCACAAAGATGTGTTGAATGTTTAAAAGTCGCGTATTTCGCGCAAATGAAGCTTTAGGAAAGATTAGTTATTTAAACTCGTCAGAACAAACGCCATAGTAGTATCTATAAAAAAGGGAAAAGGGCGGAAAAATTATATGATGAGCCAGGGAATCGAAAGCCTCAGTTGATGTCAAATCTCCTATTAGTAAATACTTTTTTTAACCTAAGATTTTTTAAAAGACCATTTGGATGCAATTCAGAGGCGAGCTATCAGACTAATAGGAGATTGGGCATCAACTGAGGCTTTCGATTCCCTGGCTCATCATATAACTTTTTCCGCCATTTTTCTTTTTTTATAGATACTACTATGGCGTTTGTTCTGACGAGTTAAAAACTAATCTTTCCTAAAGCTTCATTTGTGCGAAATACGCGATTTTTGATAGCTTGCCTCTGAATTGCATCCAAATGGTCTTCTAAAAAATCTTAGGTTAAATAAAAAGTATTCAAAATGAAATAAGTTTGATTGAGAAATGGAATTATCAAATCATTACAATCCCCAGACCTAAAATAATTTGTGTGGGTAAAAATTAATCAAGAGTTGAATTAAAATTGAAAAAAAAACATCATCTTTCAGACCCACATAAGACCGCTTGTATGTAGAAATCTCACTAAGATTCTCTATAAATTAATTATTTAGTAATTTCTAATTCGACACTTGCGATAATGAATATATTCATGCGATTCACTTTTTAATTAGATACATTATTTATCAAATTCACTTTTTAACGAAATCCAGTAGATCTATTATTTATTACCAAAACGCCTCTATCGACATCGAGGTGATCCAATCATCTGATAATTGATACTTGAAATTATAAACGGCCAGATGTTCACCTATTCTGAATCGATAAAGTTCACCTATACGAATTCTTTCGCTCTCTTCGGGTTTCACTTTCTGACTTAGCCTAAATTTCCACCAATTAATCTTGGAACACAATGTGTTGGGCGCGCGTCTTGCCAATTCACAAGCTCTCTTCAAAGTAACTTGTCAAAAAGATTAATGATCCATTTATTCAATTATTGAGGAACTATGGTTATCGTTATGCACTTTGTAGATTCAATTAGAGAAGGGCAGATTGTAGAGAAAATAAGAAGATGGAATATAAGAGGAAAATTAGAAAGGAAAATTTTTTACGTTGAACCACTCATGGTGCAGTTTGATAATTAAGTTATCTTTATCATAAAAGTTCTAAGACTGGTTTGACGCAACCACCCGCCTCCACTTAACTCATTCCCATGCCATTGTTTTCTAAAAATCGCACATCACATATCCATTAAATATTAAATTTTTTAGTGTTTTCCATAATGTTATAACTTCTCTTTTAACCAATTTTCCAATTTCACCATGGGCCATGCAACCTAAATTTTTGTATATCTAATGATATATTGCGAGCAAGTGTTACACCAAGAAAAATTGCAACCCCTATTATACCCCAATTTGAAAAGGAAAGGTTGAAAAGGCAGTAATTTCGGGGGTTAGGTCCTAGTCGAAGAACAAAACCTGCAGATGTGAGTATTGATTAGGTTGCTCGAAAGACGGGACGGGAAACTAATTCTTATTTCTAGAAGTTATAGGGATAATCAAGTTGACATTGAGTGGTTGGTTGACCTCATCAGAGTTTTGATTAAAAATACAAATACATTTTGAGTACAGCAAGATAAATAGATTGTGATTTAAGGGCGAATTTACTTCGACCTAGTAATCTATTTTTGTATCTAAAGCATCTCCTCTAATCGAGTTTCCTTTATAAAACTGAGAAATGTGATTGGAATTAGTCAAGGAATCTCGCTAATTGGTAGGCAGTATGCTTCCATATACGATATTTGCAAATTATATATCATTGAAATCAAAACTTTAAATTTAAAAATAATTGATATGGTCATCTAAAAATTTTACCATCCCCCATTTTCCCCACGGCTATTTTAATAAGCTGAATTTAGCAGTGATAGTTTCATAAGGTCCTAAAGACTAACTGTGCAAAATTTGATCTGAATCAGACAGAATTCACATTTTAAAAATTTCTTCCCATTTCAAAGATTTATTCATCTTAATTTTTTTTTTTTCATAAACTGAAAATTCAAAAAAGAGCTGTTTTTATGCGATTCACATTTTGCACGCAATATCAGAGTTGACTGTTTGAAATATGGAAGCGCCTTGTGAAGCGGCAACCAAATTAGCAGTATTGCTTCGTAGTTGCCTACCCTACGAACAGCAGGCGCTGCCGGACGGACTCGCTAGTCCATTCTCTTTATTATTATTATTATTATTTGAATAGAGTTCCGTACAAGTGGAAACATCGAATTTTACTCAAGTTTTGTACTTGATGGAATTTCAATACCACTGAGCATAAATTAATGAAAAAAATATTTAAGTTTTTTTCTTTCCTTATCAACGAGAAATAAAAACCAATTTGATCTTTCAAGTATTTTGAAATATATGCTACCAAACCCTTGGCTCTAACCACTTTATTATTATTATTAATTTCTTAATTTGTTTTTCTATTGTAATTAAAACAAAACTGCCCCATAATTTTGTTTATCTATATCAGTTTTTCTCAACCTTTTGTAGATCGAAGAACCCTAGAGCACTTATTATATATTTATTTCTGAGGAACCCCCTAGCACCAAAATATGAGATATTTAAGTTTTCGTCAAAATATCAACATCATGCTACTTCTATAGCTTCGACATTCGCCGATGACGGTGTCGCCACATTTTAAAAATTTGCTAGAATTTAGGGAAATTGGGTACAAAAAACGTGCATTTTAAATTACAATACCTAACATTTTTATTTTCATGAATACTAATATTATTATTTTTTTGGTAATGTCATTGGGATACCCATATGCCCTTTTCAGATCGGACAGGTTTTTTTACATATTCAATGTATACTCATTCATAAATAATATTTGAAAAGCAATATTATTTCAAATGTGATTAATAACAAAATAATAATAAAACAATTTAAATGATGTTTTCATTTTGTTACTGATGTAACGTAACTTAATCGTTGTATTTTTGCGTGGACTCACTGAAGCTTTATCATGCTAATACTATAGCCTCTAACTTATATTTTATATTTTGTAATCTATATTTTGTATTTTTATTTTGTATTTTTTTATATTTTGTTTTGTTTTTTGTATTTTTATATCTAATTTGTATTTAATTTTTCTTTATATTGTTAATCTCTATATTTGTCAGTTTTTTTGTTTTTTTTAATGTACACTATAAGGGTCTACTCTGACCTATGTACATAACATCATTAATAAATAAATAAATAAAAATAAAAAATTAAATTAAAAGAAGTCAAGGAACTTAAAAGCAACAAAAATGGTATAACTGAGACAATAATAGTGATGCTCATCGCATTCTTAAGTATCAATGGTTTTATTTGACTATAAGCTATAGTATAAAAAATACTTAGACTCTAAATTTAGTATTTCTTTTTTCTTTACATGACACATTTTTTGAGGGGCGATACTACTAACTACTATTTTTGTTTTATTGACCCCTAGGCGCTGGGAACCCCAAACCTCCCTGGGGTTCCGCGGAACCCAGATTGAGAAACACTGATCTATATCATGCGCAATATACAAAGCCCGCTGGGAGGCTATAGTATGAAAAATTGAATTCAATCTAAAATTTTCAATTCATCTTTTCGTTTATTCGTGATTAAAAATTTCAGAAAATTCGAGAAAAATTATTTTCGATTTATATATTATATCCTTCAAACTCTTTGTCTGTCTTGAATTTAATAGCCACGAAAAATGAAGAACAGAATGTCATAGAATATTAAATAGATTTTGAGCTTTCTAGCTTTAGAACTTCCGGTTGAGTAATGCAGAAAATCATATCTATATATATATATATATGAAGCACTCTTGAACGACTGTAATTTATTGATCTAAACTTTGTTAGAAAAATATATATCGTACACTATTACTCCTCTTTTACTTTTTTCAATAGATCAAAATAGAAATAGTGTAAATCGGGAAAAAGTGTAAATTGTGAGAAATGACGAGAAGTTTGAACTAGGGTTGTTCAAAAACTGAAGCCAACTTAAAAAAATGTTATAAAACGCGGAAACTGAGAAATTCTGGAACATAGAAATAGTTTAATCCTGCGCCTTTATATAAATTTTCAGCTTTATAGCTTGAACCGTTCACTGACAAAAATTGCCAAATCACCAAAATTTGCCAAAATCGAGTCTTAAGAAAGTTTTCTCTCTTTCCTATTTAAATATACATTAATATTTGATATATGACCTATATAATAAACTCACTATCTTAAACAGAATAAACAGCATAAGAATATTTTTTATTTTTTTTTAATGGAGAAGTTAGTGATGAATTCGGTTCCAAAAATTCTATCTACATAGATGGTTATAGCTAGAATCATTAACAATTGTATGATTTAGTAACATGTGGTTTCTATTCTGGTTTTTAATTCAATCCGAGAGTAGTCGTGACTATGAAGACCCGATTCGAACAGTGGGTCAAACTCAAAACCTGTGAATTTTTCAATCCTCTTTATTTCTTGACCAGCACTCTAATCTATATCTAGATTTATTTAATATTTCTCTAGTATACTCAATTGCTGATTGAAAAAAAACCGCCCTGCCCTATGCATGAGGTCTTGAGGTCCTTTAGAAAAAGTCGAATTTTCATGATAGAATAATATATAGTAAAGCCCCACATTTATCTAGATCGTTATTATTGTCGCTGTTTCCATATAACATGATGTTTTTAACGCTCTCTTTAATTTAATGTCATAAGGTAACATTTCGACTCGAACGGAATTTGATTCCTCACCAGGCGATTGGTAGTCGTGTATTCTAATCATATTATGGTTTATAACTATTTAGTTTTTTGAATTTTGGAAAATATAACATTTTTCAAAATTCCGACTTCACTGGAAGTATTTTCTTAATGTTAAATTTATTTTAGAAAAAATAAATTAAAACCCAGCATCAAAGATAATATAGAGATATGTTTAATTAATTATATTGAATTAAAGTAACTACTTAATCTATTTACAATATACTAGTAGTATATATATTAAATGAAATTTTATTAATAATTAATAGGGATTATGGTGTTGATGCAAGGTTTAATAAAGATAAAAGTAAATAAATATTATATGAAATATTCATTTACTATGAGTTAAGATTTCTTCATATAATATTTATTTACTTTTATCGAAATTTTATTAATTTAAAAATATTATATTTTTTTAAAAAATCACGAGAAATTGTTAAACTAAATCTGGGGGGCTATAAATATTTTTTATTATTATATTAGAAAGGATATATTCACCCTCTCGGGAATTTTTCATTTCACGAAAAATGACTACAACACTTCTGACATGTAATTTTTCAACACATAGCAATCAATATTAATAAATATAGTAATTTCATGAATGGTTGAATCACATGCTGTATTCGATTTTCAAGTTTTGGTTTTTGTTCCCATTAATGGACCATTATTTGACTGCCAGGCGGCTCTAATATTAAATTCACACAAAAAAATTGCTCATTGAACTTGTGAATTCACTGTGAAACTACACACCCTTTGCCTATACCACTTTCCATAAGTAAAAAAAACATGAATTGAAGGGTTTGCTGCAAAAAGGAGGTAGCTCCAATTTTTTCAGTTTTTGGGAAACCAAAAAAAACGTTTAAAAAATTCAAAATGACGGGCAGCTCCATCTGTTGAGCAACGCTGGAAATAACGATTGGAGCTACATCCTTCTTGTACCAAACAAAAGCTTTTTTTCCACAAGATAGTGTTAATACCTCCCAATATCAATAGGATGGATCTACCTCCTTTTTGCAGCAAACCCTTCAATTGTTTCATGTCTGCCTCTGTGTTTGGATTCCAATACCCAAGATAATTCAATAACGTAAATTCTTAGAAAGTTCTTTTTTTGCCAAAATTTTTTAAATTTTAATGTGACAAACTGATTAAAATCCGGGCTCTTTATCTTTAGAACTTCCGGTTCAAAAAAGCAGAAGACATTTTTCATTGATTTCATTGGGAATTTAAGGTCATGTGATAATATAGATACAAAAGATTATTCTGAGTTTAAAAAGGTTTTAATTTTTTTCCCCTTCCAATTTATATATAACTTTTTAGCCAACTCTCTCTTGCCCTTTTCACAGATTGTCGTTGCATATTTGATTGAATTCCAGTGACTGGATCTCACAACATCTGTAGAGATTTTCGCGTCCATTGAATTCTTTTAGCCATATTCGTTTTGTTTAGCTTATTCTCCTTATAATATAATATTTCTTATTTATGTGAATACCCAGGTACTTAGTTTCCATTAACTTGTTCTTTATTATCCGTCAATTAAAAAAAAAAGGATGCTCGTTTCTCTAAATGTTTCTGCAGTGGCATATGTCGGCCACCAGTGGGAAATTCGTGAGCGCCCGAGGGAAAATCGGGAGACGACACAAAAACAAGGAACAACAAGCTAGTGAAAAGAACAAGGAGTGGCTGACACAATAAAGTCGGAAAAAAAACTTTTATTGAGACCACCCAACCTAGGAATTCTACTATCTAGCTGTTTAGATATATAATTCAAAATATCACTAATGTATAACAAACAATATATTATTTATCCTTGATTGGTTTACAACAACAACAAATTAATTTTCCTAGATAATTGTTCTTTTTGATTTTACAGTATTCCTAACGTAAAGATCTATTGTTTTCTGAGGGCAACTTCAAAGTGTAATAACTAAAAAGTATTGAGCTCATTGGCTCTATAACAGTAAGAAAGTAAGATCATAATGTATAGAATTCAAGGTGCTAATAGAACTACACTTTAAATTTCTAACGAAATCACAAGAGGTTGTCATCCACTAGATCCGAGATGGAATGGATTATTTTTAATTATATGTCAGAAGATTTCTAGATGAATCCGAGTTCCAAAATTTGCAATCCGGGCCAATTGGCTTCCCTCTAAGCTGAACCCCCTTTCTATGTACCGGAATCAAGTATTTAAATCTTCATTTGTAAAATTTCAAGATATATTCATTCTAAATTTAAATACATAGCCACTGGCATATAGTTAGTTTATATAGTTTGTTTCCAATTTTGATTTCTTCAAAATTTCAAGGGCAATCGAATGATTCCAAAATTTAATATGAGTTCAAACTGTCGATATCAGTATATTTTAAATTTGTAAGAAAATCACAAAAGGTGTTGTCATCTATTAGATCCGAGATAGAATGGATAATTTTTTATTATATGTCAGAAGAATTGTTTTTACCTCCTCAACCTATATTTAAATAAAGTTAATTTCCATCGGCAATTTGAACTCATATTCAAATTTGTTATTATCTCTCGTTAATAAATAGATAATAAGCTATAACTGATGGAATTTAAGACTCTAACTCTTAAAAGTAGCAATCTGAGCCGATTGATTACCCAGCCATTTGGCCCGGATTGTTAGCTTTGGCACTAGGGTTCGATTCTCGAGGGAGTAAAAACAACCTTTCTGACATATAATTAAAAATAATCCATTCCATCTCTGATCTAATAGACGACAACGTGGTGTGATTTTCCTAGAAATAACAAACTTTAAAAGTACTTAAACTATTTAAAGTATTTTGGAAGTGATAATTTACGGAACCTTTAATATGAGATCCAACTCGCATTTGGCCGTTTTATTATCATATACTACTAAAGCGCATTTGTGTCTGCCTCTGTATGTACCTATCTATCTATGTATGTATGTACCTATGTCCGTCCCCCCAAAAAAACAGTCGTCATGGTTACCAATTTAAATGAAATTATCTATATATATAAAATTAAGGTTTTGTCTGTACATTGGGGTGGTCTGAGGGGGTTTCTGGGTGTATTTAAGGGGGGGGGTCTCTGAAGGGGGGGGTCCAGGGGTCGTCATGGTTACTAATTTAAATGAAAATATATATATAAAATTAATGTTTTGTCTGTACATTGGGTTGGTAGTGTAGGTGGGGTTGCTGGGTGTTTTTCGGGGGGGGGGGGGTCCAGGGGTCATCATGGTTACTAATTTAAATGAAATCTATATATAATAAAATTAAGGTTTTGTCTGTACATTGGGGTGGTGGTGTAGGTGGGGTTGCTGGGTGTTTTTTTTTTTTTTTTTTTTTTGGGGGGGGGGGTCCAGGGGTCATCGTGGTTACTAATTTAAATGAAATCTATATATAAAAAATTAAGGTTTTGTCTGTATATTGGGGTGGTGGTGTGAGGTGGTTGCTGGGTGTATTTCGGGGGGGGGGGTCTCGAAGGGGGGTCCAGGGGTCGTCATGGTTACTAATTTAAATGAAATCTATATATATAAAATTAAGGTTTTGTCTGTACATTGGGGTGGCGGGGTGGTTGGGGGTGCTGAGTGGGCTTCGGGGTGGGGGTCCAGGGGGTGAGGCCCCTGGGTAGCAAGAGGGCCTTGCAGCTAGTAATAATACTTATAAATACAAAAACATAAACATGGTAAACAATTATTTTTTTTAGTATATAAAATTTTTCACTGTTAGTAAATTGGTTAAAAAAAGTTGAAAAAACTTCCAAGTCAAAATTATCTTATATAAAAATTTCGAAAATGGCAGGTGAAGATGAGCCGCGGGAATTCATCGCTCAGCACGTTCACTGGGAAGGAAGGTTATGACGTGGTAACCTTGAACTTGCATTCCAACGAAAAGCGCACTGACGAGAGATAGAAAGAGATAGGCAGATAGAGGTGAAAGGAGATAGATAGAGATAGAGATAGAGAGATTAATGAAAGAAATGAACGTTTCTTACGATTCAAACCTTTCACCTGATCTATTTGTTTAGGGATCGAAATTACTTGCAATCGCACTGACCTAATTCCCATCATCAAATATTCAATCTCGATTTTTATTTTTTTTTATTTTAATTTAAAAATAAATAAATAAATACATTATATGTATATGAAAATAAGTCCTAATTCAGAAATCGAGGGCTTGTTTACCGATCAGAATTTATATTTTTTTTTTCAATTAGATGAATCGTTAAAAAGGTTAAATTTAATAGAGCTGTTTATTTGATAAGGAATAAACTGCCAGACTAACCCTGCGGGCAGATTTTTAGCATTCTCATTGAATTTTTAAGATCCTATATTTTTATAGTCTCCCTACCATCTTGTTATACTACCACCAAAAATTCCGAAGGGTCCTAAAATATAACTGTGCGGAATTTAGACAGGATCTTTAAAGAGCCCAAAATTGTAATCTATCCTCCCCTTGATTTAGGTTTTTTTAAATGAAAATGATGAGAGAAGGAGTTACACCAAAAAGGTGCATCCCCTAAAGGCCTGGGTTGGCCCCTCCATCTTGAAAAGAAGAAGAGAGGAGTTATTTGTGGATACGGGTCTTAAACAGCTTGAAGGTTATAAGTTGTGGGGAAGACGCTTGTTGGGAGCCAGTTCCAGTCTCTGGAGGTCATAGTGATAAAAGAGTTGGCGAAAGCGATTGTTCGATTTTTATCCAATTTATGGTAGTTAGTTGATTTTTGACCAACACATTTACAGGTCCCTAAAGAGAATTTGTGCCAAGTTTGGTTCAAATCAGACAAAGGACCTAAAGTAAATACCGAACATTAAACATATATTTTATTTATGAAACCTACCTAGTAATTTATATTTTATTAAATATGTTTCACCTAGAATCTACATCATTCTCTGTGAACAAAAAATCTATATTTTTATAAATTATATATACTTATTTTATATTAAATGTGACAGTTCTTTATAAAAAAACACATAAAATATTTATTTTGATTATTTATGTCCATCGATTAAATTAACAAGTTGTTGTAGGAAATAAGGACAATAACTTATGCAAATAATTTTTATTTTTTGCAAACGTTTCGTCAACTTTGTTGACTTACTCAGGGCTAAAATAATTAACTTCTTTGTATATTTGTCATTTTATCAATATTCCTTCTTAGCAAACATATCAGGTCAATTAAACAGATTGAAAATATTTTCTTGTTTAAAGATTTAAAAAAGAAAATAATTTCAATCTGTTTGATGACTGACCTGATATGTTTGCTAAGAAGGAATATTGATAAAATGACAAATATACAAAGAAAGTTAATTTATTTGAGGCTCCTGAGGAAGTCAACAATGTTGACGAAACGTTGGCAAAAAATAAAAATTATTTGCATAAGCTATTGTTCTTATTTCCCTACAACAACTTATTAGAATATTTATTATATATCCCAACATTTTGGGAGAAACTTTCTACCAATAACTGCTAATTGTAAAAAAGTATTGCACACTGAGACCCCTATGGACCGGGTGTAGAATAGGTCCATAGTATCCTCTGCTTGTCGTAAAAGGCGACTAAAAGGGGTTGGACGTGAGGCTAACAAGCTCACTCCGTAAAAACCTCCCAGTCATGGAAGCAAGCATTTGCTTCCATTCAACAAAGAGAAGATTATTAAGACACCTAGATAAAACAAAAATAATCAATTAAGATTCTAAAGAAAATCAACTCGTGTGTTCGCCACACGACTTTCACATTTTCTTTTATTTGAAATCATCGCGACACTACTAATTTATAACCCCTTCCTTTATTTCGTTTTTTTTCTCTCAAAAACGGCTCTAACGATGTTTTAAAAAATTAGTATATTTATCAAGTGTTAATAGTTGTGTCAAATTTTTAATCCGATTGAATTAAAGGAAGGGGTTGTAAATTAGGAGTGTCGTAAAATAAATATTTTAATCGTTCATATCTCGTCTTCGGAAAGTCGCAGAGCCTTGAAATTTGAAACTTAAGCTATCTAGAGGCTACAAGAAGTATAACAAGATTTTGGCTAAAATAGAAAAACCGGAAGTTGATGTTTACGTACGTAAGAATTTACCCCCCCCTGCGTTTCGCAACCATAAGTCTCAGAGATACGAAATTCGAAACTTAAGCTTGATATAGGCTAGAAGGAGTACATCAAGCTTTTGGCTGAAATCGGAAGACCGGAAATGGACATTTACATGAAAGATTTTTTTTTAATTTTCTCAAAAACGGCTATAACGATTTTTTTTAAAAATTAGTGTGTTTATCAAATGTCATGAGTTATTAGCTGTGTCACATTTTTAATCCGATTGAAATAAAGGAAGGGGGTGTAAAGTAGGAGTATGAGAGTTGTATTTTCAAATTTCTACGTTAAATTATACCATGAGAATAATTTTATAATCAAGTGCTAAAAAGACACTTTTCTAATATCTGGTGAATAAGACTACTTAAAAAATGTATCATGAGTTATTACTCGTGTATAAATTTTAATTTGATTGAAATAAAGGAAGGGAGGTGTAAATTAGGAGTGTCGCGATGATTTCAAATAGGTGTGAACGTGAAGGTCGTATGGTGACCACACCAGTTGATTTAATTAGTTTCTTCTTTTGATCCCCCTTTATACTAAATAGAATAAAAACAGGTTGTATATTTTTCATCAAAAGTTTTTGTCAAGAGTTTATAAGAAATAAATATTAGAGATTGTGTCATCTGCTTAATAAAAATATTACATATAAAAGTATAAAAGTATTTACATACATATAAAAGTATTCACATATAAAAAAATATTTTTATTGATTTGATATCTACTATTGTTCTGTACATCTGTCGACATATAATGGAATAATTTTATCTTAGAATTATTTTCATTTCAACTGCGAGTAATAATAATACAAGTCTTCAATGAGCTATTGAATGAAAGGATTTCTTCTTGTACGGGAAATAAGTGAGAAAAGGAAGTGAGGTCGGGGTGGGTGCGGCGGTTGAATTGAAGAACTTCCGCCTAAAGAGATTGACCGAATTATTCCAACGGTTATTGTTTTCATTCGAGAGCTGATTGAGAAAAATAATAAAAGAATTGATTTGTCCTCTTTTTGCAAAAGCAGACTTACTGATTGAATGGAGGAGAGGGAAATGGTCATTGGAAGAGAGCTGGGTGGTCCGAGAACTCAAGAGATCATTATTGCAGCGCGCAAGCTTGGTCTCCTATTTAGGTCTAGACACTATTATACTCCCAGTCAACTTCTTGCACTGTATAAGGCTCAAATTCGTCCCTGTCTCGAATATGGCTCCCAAGCATTCTCTTGTCAAACTGGATGCAATTCAGAAGCGAACAATTAAACAAATAGGAGACCCGGCCCTAACTAACTAACTCGACTCACCGAAGAACCGTTTCTGCCCTTTCCCTGTGCTACAGATACTATCATGGTGTCTGTTCAGTCGAGCTAAAATCAATTATCCCCCTTAAACCCCTCTTTAAGAGAAACACCCAGTGTTATGCCCGTCGATAATTTTGTCGACGACAGGAAATGCTGTTGTAAATCTTGTTTGAATTCTTAAAGGAATCCTCTTTTTTTAATTAAGGTCCCTGCAACCAGACTGAGGTCCTCTCTGTGCACATCCGGACCCGAGTGCTTTTCGCACCCCCCAGAACAGCACCCCCTATATATCTCCTTTTCCGCTCTTTTTGGTTGACCCCTGGGTCTTAGTCAAGATTCTATGATGATAGGAAATAAGTCATATATCTGAGTTGACAGTGAATTATAAATCTACTTGCTCTTATATGTTTGTATAAAAAATGATATTTCAAAAAGAGCTTCTAAATGGAATATTCCCAAGAAAGGTCACGTGGTCCTGAAGTCCCTCCCTTAAAAAAGGGAGTGGTCAATGATTAAAATGTACTCCTACTCATTAGTAAATTGACGAATCGGGAATATTTCTTGTGGAAACTCCCAGAAATGACAGCAGGTTTTGAATCAGTTGACAGAGTTATTCAGTTCTAGTTTGAAGTCAGAGATGGTCAGTCGAAGCTGGAATCCACTTGGGGTCAGTTGTTAATTTGGAGTTATGAGATGAGGCTCTCCAGCCATCAGTTGGAGACAAGTGTATTTATAATTAACTAATAAAAATAATCAAAAGTAAATAATGCTCTTTCTTTGAACAATCTCTCCTACTTCAATTAAATCATCAACCAGCACCAGGGCTTAAACAGGCCGAATCGCTTGGGCCCGTTACCAAGACCTTTCACGGGGATCTATCTTCGAGATAAACCTACAAATCGCCAACCTTTCTCTGATCAAGAAGGGTTGCAACCAAACCCAATAGTGTGTCACAACACCAGTTTTCGAACGCTCTGCACCCCTTCGCTGTCAAATTGGATAAAAATCGAACAAGCCAGCTCTTTTATTCCTATGACCTTCAGAGAATGGAACTCGCTCCCAGCCACCGTCTTTCCCGCGACTTATAACCTTCATCTGTTTAAGACCCGTATCCACAGATACCTTAACCCATAAAATCCTTCTTCTTTTCACGATGGAGGAGTCAACCCAGGCCTTTAGGGGATGTACCTTTTTGGTGTAACTCCTCTCATCATTTTCATTAAAAAAAAAAATTAAATTGTACTGAGTTCGAGCCAGACCTAGAAAAGTATCCAGAAGTTTCTTTTTTAAGCCAATTAAGGGAACTCCAACCCTAAAATCGCCATTATCAGCCTTAACTGGCTTAGGGTTGACAACACAATGATCATTTTAAAATTTCCCCCTAACCCCGCCATAAATATAGTTTTTTTTTTTGGCTTTAGAGAACTATGCCCATACAGCCAATAAATATAGTTAAACAAGCGACCAGGAGCAATTGCTTGGTCCTCGCTTCTGATGCCCCTGAATTGCCTTAAAACAGTTCCAGAAAATACACCCTGCCTTGAATTGGAGGAAACAAATAAATACTTTATCAAGATTTTATACACTCTCCGCAAAGTTTGCTGATATGGCAATTATTTGAACTTTAAAGTTTATATGAAGTTTGAGTGTCTTATATCTCTTTGAAAAAGTGGATTGAAATTTTTTTTTTCAAAAAAAGAACAACTTCCGGGTTTTATACCTCTATTTTAATTATATGAGAATTTATATTTTAAGGACAATTTTATCAAAGATCTTAGTAGATTATTATGTATATATTATATGTCAGAAGGTTTCGCCCCCTCAAGAGTCGAACCCGGATAGCAAGTTACCGCTCGGGTTCGACTCCTGAGGGGGCGAAACCTTCTGACATATAAAATATACATAATAATCTACTAAGATCTTTGATAAAATTGTCCTTAAAATATAAATTCTCATATAGTTAGAAAGTTAATAATAAGGAAATAGATAGTCTCATAATTCAAAATTTTTTGTACCGAATCTCAGCTCATTAACTAAAACCGTGTTTTTTATTCTTTCATTTTCCAATTTGAAATCTCAAAGTTAGTAAGTCCAAAATCTTATAAGTTCTTTATTTTGAAAATAAATCAGATTCAACTTTCTACGATCTTCCCTTCTTGTCTTAGCTTGGAAATCGGAATCAAAACATGTAAATAATAGACTTACTTATTTTTTATATCATCCGAACAGCAAGCAAAAGCTCGTCAGGCGGCTGGATATTATTTATCACTATATATTTATTTTCTTAGTAACTATAGGTCCTTTATAAAAACATTTAATATATCTTCAATTTCTGACAATCTCAGCTGGATTTTCGTTTTCTAATGTTAAGTATCCGATTTTTTAACTCAGATTTTTAATTTTTTAAAGTAAAATCTTGAGTTCTATTAAAAATTGAAACATAATAATTCTCTAGTGAATTATATATTTATATAATTTCTTATATATCTTTTTCTCGAGAGAATAAGACCAACGGAAAATGACCATCTGGCTAAGTTTCTGCGTTTAATATATTCCCATTAATTTCTATTTCCCTTTCGCCCTTACACCTGTTCAAAGTATAAACTCAGTATAGAATTTAATTTCAGATAAACATGTTTCAACTATAAACTACTCTTTAATCTCCTAAAAGCTGTAATTTCTATTTGTAATTTCATTTAACATGACTGCAGAGGCGCTAATCTGATCTTAATATAAATATAATTTTAGCGCAAATAAAATGTATATGTAAACAAATTTTTATATTTTTAATAAGATTAACTGTAAGTAAATTACGTTAAAACTTAAAGGATTAAAAAAATCTCAATAAAAATTTGCTTAATAAGAAAAACACTATTCATCTCTTTAATTGGAAAATTTAATAACACAACTTTTAATCATAATTCATCATCAAAGAACTTAAACAAATCCGCTAAGAAATCAGAATCAAGTTGATTTTAAAAATTTTTTATAGTTTTTTTATTTTCATGCCGATACCTACTCTCTAAATGTTTAGTCCATTAATCATAGCGTGGATGGGATGATTTGGATATGATATTTACTTTTGTGAGCATTTGGACATTTTGATTGAAAGCCAATTTGGGTTTTGGGGTCATCATCAATAGAAGATGATGAGGATGATGATTCGAGCTCAGATAAATCTCTAATCATTAAAATAGTTTTTTTCGCCCACCCGACAACAAACCTTTACTAGAGCACTAATAGACACTCCCGTGGAGCAATTTCTATTTATTATTTATTTATTTTTTTAATAATAATCACCAAAGTTTTTAAGAAAGCTATTGCCATTACTCTAGAACAAACTTTCAAATTTATTTGTTTATTATATATATTTATATTTAGTTATTATTTATTTTATATTTATTAATTTTAGTTTAATTTTTTTACTTAATTTTGATTTTTTATTTATTCTAACTTTTTTCTTCGCTTTGGGATTTTGAGTTTATTTTCTAAATTAATATTGCCAACAGTTGGCATGTTCCAAACATCGGTTTCGTAAGGGTTTCCGAAGTTAGCGATTGGTCTCATAAGCGTCTACAGACACTATATGTAGTGGTGACTACTTAATATATATTTTATTTAATATAATCTACTCTTATTAAACGAGCAAAAATTGTATATTTATTTATTTATATATTTATTTATATATATATTTATTTGTATCTTGGTTCTATTTTGAAAACGGCCCTACCAATTTTGATGAAACAAAATCTATTAACAAGTTTTGAGGATGAAAAAACGACCTGGCTAGGTGTGGACCTCATCAAAATTCATCTTAATTGATTTTTTCTTAATTAAAGTAATTATTGATAGATGAAAATCTCAATAAAAAACAAATGATTCGGCGGAAGTCGTATTAGAACCTGGGACCTCTTGCATCTGAGGCCGACATTCTACCATTGGACCAAAGAACTATTTTAAAAATCCTTGCTTTTTACTTTTACTAAAATGAATATTTTTGAATTAGACTTTATTATAAGTGTGGAAATAATTGAATATATTATATATAGCTATGTATTTAATAAATATAATTTATTAGATATATTGCGGCGCGGCAAATTTGAAATATGTATAATTGAATTAAGCTGAAAGAAAGACAACAATTAATTTTAAATCCAAAAACATTAAATATATTAATAATTATTCCTTTGCCCCTCCCCCACTCTTCTAATTAAAATTAAATATTCAATTCTCTTTTCTCCGGGCAATTATCCTTGCAATTGTCTTCCTAAAAAAATACTTGGTTGGTGAAAGTTATCACTTGTGTCGCACGTCCCGAGACGTACACATTTTTTTTAATTTTATGTTTTTATTTCAGATCCTATACGATTATTTTTTATTATTATTTTCTTATGTATTTTTTATAATGTTTATCAATATGAACGAAAGTGGGCAAATTGGTGTACGAGTAAGCAAATATACACATAATATGTGGACCATTAGAAAGATAGAAATGTCAGCCAACTGGGTCGGGGGTGGGGGATGGATGTGGGGGTGCAGGGAGGTGGGGGGTCCGGGGTGGGAGGGGCGGTTGGAGTGGGGGTGCAGTGTTGGGGGCGAGGTGTATGGTTTCGGGAGGCGGGTGTGGGGGTCAGGGGTTACCGAGCATCTCTCGGTGCCTCCAGGTACTATCTATTAATACTGAAAGTTGTGATTGACCAGCTAGAAACTCAAAGGCAGCTCCTTTAAAAAATGAGATTGCCATAGTTCCTATAGGCAGTGGCTCTCTGAAAAAATATACAGTAGCAATTAATAGGAAATTAAAATTTTGTTTTATAAACAGCATATGCCCTCTTTTTTTGGGGGGGTGGGAGGGGGGTGAAACATTATTAGAGAAAATAGTTTAAAAATTTAAAAATAATTCAGGACATTATTCTCCATCTATTAAATTAACCACGAAATATAGTCAAAAGAATATATAGGACAAAATAATCATTTAAATTATGGATGAAAACGCCATATATTGGCAGAATTAAGAAATATAGAAAATCAAAAAAAAACCTTCTACTTATGGACACTACTATTTATTAACAAAATCAAAAAATATAGAAGATTCTTTATAAAAATCTATTTAAAAAATAAACAAGAATTTAATCAAAGAAAAAACGCTTGGATTATACATGCTATTGTAAAAACGTTTCTTTAATTATCAAAAATTAAAAAAAAATTATTAGCTTTATTTTATATATTAGTGTCTCTTATTATATGTTTACGGACCGCTTCGCAAACAAACAAATGTAGTAAATGAGTCGAAATATGTCAGAAAATTTTATATTAATATTCTCTCTCAAATTTCACTTTTTGGGGTCTAACTGTTGGCTGACGAAAATTTCCAAAATTCGCGAAAAGTCTATCGAGACTTGGACAAAGTATCCACTTTTCAATGAAAAGATTTTGTTTTGTCAGGAGTAGCAGAGTTGTTGATTCATAAAGAGAAACCCCTGTCCTCTGATGCAAATAAACATATACCTCCATAATAATATACTACTAGTATACCAAATATTAATTATCATTTACTAATATATGGTATTCCATGATTTTAAAAACATTTGGCATAATGAGAGGAGGGGGGTGATAATAAATTATTTTATTATAAGGGGGCGGGTGATTGTAAAATATTTTATTACATTTTACCCTGTTCTCAATCTTGACAATACCAGTGGCATAATGAGGGGGTGGTGATTATAAATTATTTCATTACGAGGGGGGATGAAAAAACATTTAGCCCTGTTCTCAATCTTGACACTCCCATTAGAGTACCGAAGGGGCTGTTATTATAAATTATTTTGTTACTGGGGATGATAATAAATTATTTTATTAGATGAAGGAGGAGGTATCAACCAAAGTTGGATGCGCTGGGTTCAATAAAACACCCTGAATAAAACGTTTCGGCCTGAAGTTATTTGGCCATATTCAGTTAATTGGAAGTTATATATATTGCATCAAGCAAGGGATAATCTCATTAAAATTAATATGTATCTATAACTTTTAAGGAGATAGTTGTTGGTTCTAGGTGAAACATTTTAATATGTATCCACTTTTCCTCGAATTTTTGAATAAATTCAATACAGTGAGTAAAGACAGAGAGAGAAAAAAAGGAAAACAAATTTTCCTTTCAATATGTATTTTGATAGGTATTTCAAGTTTTGAAAGCTACATGATTTGAATTATTATTCAGGTATCGAAGTATTTTTTGCCGGTGTCTGGTCGGCGGTGATCGGTACAAGCCGAGCGAGGCCGAATCGAGTGTTTGGCTGCGTTACGCCGGTACCTTCCTCAGTTGCTTTTCAACTGTGCATCCTACTAGTGCTTGCGCTTGTGTGTTATCTGTGAGGCCGTATTCGTGCCATGAGCTATGCTCTTTCTAGTTCGTGATGGGGCCCCCAAAACGAGCCCACAGTCACACGTCAAGGTAATATTCATTTCCAATTTTTTTTTTTTTTTTTTACTAATTAGAAAATATTTTTTTCCTTCTCTGTATTAAATTCGTATTTATTGTGTCTTATTTATAAAGTTTTATTCGATTTATATTTAGGTATTTCAAAAATAATATTGTTACTTAAAATCACATATTTTTTATTTTTCCTACCAGATAAATCACAGAGCGATATTTTGACTCAGTATTTATCATTCAACAAAAATAAATTGAATCATAAATCAAAGAGTGTATTCTCTGCTTGATGTAAATAAACATACGCCTTTATACATAAAATAAAGACTTAAGCTAGGCACGTAAACAGAAATTTTTCTTTAGGGAGTCCCAAAACTATTAAAAAAAATATGTATATAAAAATAAATAAATATGTATATAAATAAATAAATATGGATTAAAAGTAATGTTAAATAATATTAATAAAATATTTTTAGCAGATTCTCGTGGATTTATATGGAATGTCAACTAGGATATTTCGGGTGGGGGGGGGGGGGGGTGGAGGACCCGGGCCTCATGGCTCATAATTACGTCCCTAGCATATAAATGCACTTAAAATTTACTAAAACGTTTTACTGATTGTTTTTTAAAAGAATCTTCTTATGTTTCATATATTTATATTTAGTTATATTTAATTTTATCTATTTGAGATTATCGATTCGAAGGCTCCTCCGTAACTTTTAATATATGTATATTAAATTGAAAGTTTTTTCCCCCGAGGGTAGCAGAATTTTTATATATTGAAGGAGACAATACAAAAGTGTGTCTCTGCTGGAATTATAAATTTTATTTATAACGGACTATAGTTGAGATCTTTGCCCTCTTCATCATTACAAATGATTCACAGGAATACATATACATTAATTCCTGTGAATCAATTATAATAGACTGATGAACAGGACAAAGCCCTCGAAACTATAGTCTCGTTATAAATAAAATTTATAATTCTGGCAGAAGACACACTCTTTTATTGTCTCTTCAATAAATTTTAAATTTGAATTTTTTTATTTGAGTATTTAGCAGTAATTGAGTACCTATTCTATAATAGCTTGTCTCAAATAGAAAAAATCCAAATATAATATTTATATTAAAAAACAAAAAAAAGGCAAAGCCTCCAAAACGATAGTCCTAAATATATAAAATTCTATATGTATATTTGTAGTCATATGTTTGTAAATGTACATCAAATAGTGGAAGCATTTAATTATTAAAATTCAATGACTCTGCCAGTCACAGCAATTTTTTTTTTAATAAAATATATGTGATTTTAAATAATAATTATATTTATTTACAAAATATTAATCAGGATGATAGAGCGAAATTCAAAAAAATATTAATAAAGTTCAGGGCTGACTTTTGCCGGTAAATTAATTGTCTTAAATAAATAAATATATAAAACAGACATTTTCAGAAGAATTATCAGTTATAGATAGTTTTTTTTTTTACAATATCTAGATTAAATAAAATTTCGATTAAAAATTAATCATACCTGCAAATAATTTATTTTCAAGAAAAATAAAAAATATTAAGATGAAAAACTTGTTATGCAAATGGAATTATCTTAAAGAAAGAAGAATTAATTCATCAAACCCGATTTTAGTAAAAATAAATACAAAATAAATAAAATGAAAATTTTACCCATTAACGATTAACGTCTTGCATTCAACTCTCTTAGATGAATTTACTGTATATTTTTACTCTTATTTAGTTTCCATTTAAATTTAGTAAATTGAGATTCATTAAAAGGAAATATCAGAAATCCAGATTATATTTTATGATTGAGGGTCGCCCCCCCCCCCCTCCCCCGGATGCGCTAAAAGGTTTGCAACCGCTGAGAAATTTTCACTACACACTATTTATTTTCGATTTGATGCTAAATTTATAAAAAATAAACATACCGAACAATTTTGATTAAATATAAAAATAATGTCTAAATGAAAATTTATATAAATCAACAAATAAAGAAAAGACAATTCCTCAAAAGTTAACAAGCGCTCTTTTTATTTAAATTTTTTCATAAAATTATTTGCTCTTGATACGAGTTATTTAGAGTGTACATAATGCCAATCGTGTTGCTTATTCTTTCCAATGAAATAATTCCTTTTGCTAAAAACGGATATTGTTTTAATTTATCGCCCTTGATCTTCGCTAAAAAAGCAGGCCAGCATCGCTTAAAAGTATTTTATATCCCTGATTTGTATACTTTGAAGGAGTTTTTCTAGTACCTAAAGAAAAAGTTCATAAATTAAAATTCCTCAACTAAATGGGATATTGAAGGAGACAATAAGAGAGTGTGTTTTCTACTGGAATTGTAAATTTTATTTATTTATAACGAAACTATAGTCTCGTTATAAATAAATAAAATTTATAATTCCAGCAGAAGACACACTCTTTTATTGTCTCCTTCAATATATAAAAATTCTGCTACTCTCGGCAAAAACTTTCAATTTAAAGTGGGATAAATAAATAAGTAAATATTTTATTGAATACTTAAAAAAAATACAAAAATACAAAAAATAAAAATAAAAATAAAAATAGGGGTGCCCATAAGCGCGGATACACTCATATGGTCACGGTGGGCATGCCCACAACCCATAATTGATGTTATATTCAATGCCTTCATAAAATAAAAAACAATAAAAAAAAACAATGAACCGTGCGTTTTCGGGTGGCCGTGCCCACAACCTTTTTTGAGGGCTGAATGCGCGCCTAGAGGTCCACCACCCCCTAGCTTCATGACCCCCACCCCCGCATTTTATTCAGTTCTAAAGAATTAGAAGAGCTTTTTATTATCTTTTGTTGACGTTATATGACTTGACTGCTTTTATTTTTACCATATAATCCTAAAATGCAACAATTTTCATCCCCCCCCCCCAGGAATTTCAATGCCGCACTCTGCCTCTTGACCCCCCCCCCTGTGAGCACCACTGAAAAAACATGAAAATTACCTACGTTTTTTAAACTTCGGCTTCGCGGAAAACTCTCGATCTGACTTCCTATGTTTACTGTAAATTCAAAGTGGGATAAAATAAGTAAAATCATGATATTGTAGTGGCTTAAATAAGTCGCGACTTTTCATTTTTTCTAGGCGGTTACCCAAACTGCTAAGTTTAGCTTAATATATGCTACTTCACTTCTTAATATTTAGAATCAATGGTGAGATTAGAGCTTCTCTAACAAGTAGTCATCTCACTGTTCTTAGGTGGTCACCTACCCTGGGATTAACTTAGTATGTAGATTTTGCTTAACTTCTAATTTTTAATATTGGGTAGTTTTAACACACCAAAACTGGTGATTTCATAGAATATACTTTTCGCACTAAACATTTTTTTAATTGTATTAGATTAGGAATTTTCGCACATACTTACAAATTAACAATTATTTAATCATTAAGTTCATTTCAACACAAGTTGCCAACAGTTTAAAACTCTTAGGAGCATGTGTAGTTACTTTTATTCGATCTTTAAAAGAAACTATCTAGCTTGGCAACTGTTTCAAATATTTACTTGAAATTTTCTTCATAATTTTATTCGACTTCAAATTTTAATTCTAGTCTCTTAAGTTCTCGAGGAATATATTATGAAACATATAAATACAATAAAAACTAAACCCAAGCATTTTTTTACTTTCCTATTGCAAATAAATTCCTGTTATGTTATATATTTTTTTTATTGATAAATTAACCACAGCTTGAGTTCAATGACCAACTCGTTTACGTTCCATTGATTGATAAAATAATCAATAAATAATTAATCCATAACTATTAGATAATAAATAATTACAAACTTTTTTTGCTGAGAATAGCTGAGTTGTTTGATTAATAACGAATAAATTAAAAAATATGTCTTCTGCTTGATCCGAATAAATATACGCAAATTAAAATTAACTGAAACAAATAAAAAATACATATTTATTTATTACATTCACTGAAATATTGTAATTACATTTCAGGAAATGAACTTTCTCGATTCTTTAAAAAAAAATTATATTCCATTTTTTTAAATTCTACTTGGAAAAATACAATATCATATAGTTGGAGCAAATCTCAGAGGAGCAAAATTTAAGACATAAGTTAAAGATTGATATTATAGCAAGGTTTGGGCTTAAATATCACTACCGAAATTGTCCTTTTATTTTTGTTAGCAAACCTCAGATTCAGATTATCCATATCGGATGGAAGAAATCAAAACTAGCCCAAAACTTTCCCGTTAAAAACACAAATTAACTAGACTACCAGTATATATTTCAAAAATATTTTTTTTTAATTTTCATTAAGTATTTATCAAAAATCACCTATTCTTTGTTGTTTATTCTTCCATAAAAATTGTAGATCTGTGAAAAAAATATAAGTTTCAAAATAATGATCTTCCGAAATACAAATAAATTTATTTTAATTTAGTTAACTTATATAATATTAATTTTAATTAGACTTTTTTTTTAATTTAGGTTAATTGAAAGTTTTGTAGTGTGCACTATATGCCCTCATGATATTCAAAATAAAACACATACTTTGATTTTTTTTTAATTAATAAATAAATAGATAATAGTAAAAATATATTTTTCTAGGTGGTTTCACAAATAAAACAAATATATGTTTTGAGTTTTTATCTCGATATATATTTCAGGTTATGAGCCCATCATCAGAGTTACAAAAGAAAAACTCCTGATGATGGGCTCATAACCTGAAATATATATCGAGATAAAACTCAAAACATATATTTGTTTTATTTGTGAAACCCACCAAGCAAAATATATTTTTACTTATTATCTATTAAAATGTTTCACCTAGAACCGACATAAAATTCTTTAAAGATTAAAATAAATAAATATTTAAACCAGATTGGAGAATATTGATTTTAATAATATAATTTAATAAACTTGATTTTAAATATATGGGTCATGAATGGAACATAAAAACAAATATATGTTGAAAAAAATCATGTTAAATAGCTGGAAATAATTCAAAAGGATTCCGATTTCCTGTATTTGGTTCGTTACGCGGTGGTCCACTTCCGGTCATCCTTATTGCGTTTCATACACACTGCCTCACTTACCTCAACCTACTGTTTTCCAACTTTTTTAACGAAATATTTTTATAACAAATCTACTAAAACACAAAAATACAAAATTCCAAGCAATGCATACTTAATGATCATTTAATATTTTCACAAAATCAAAATCGAAAGCAATAAATCTTAAAAGTTTGTACTATAAAGATTAACACAACTGATAATAAAACATATATGAATTTGTAGGTTTTTGAAAATTTATTTTTGATAAAATTAAATCATGTTTTGAGGTACAAGCTTGGCCATGAGTTTATTTTATCTGCTATAGAAACTCCAGTTCATGTCTTCCTCACACTATTTAGAAATTAATCCTCCCAATAGATCTCAGGAGGCGGGAATTCGCATGATTTTACATGTAATTATTAATTCTTTATATTTCGAAGAGATGTCAAGCCTATCGTGATTTTCACCAATAATCTCGTACCTATAATTATTTTCACAAACAAGTACACAAATGATATCTATATTCAAAATTACTTTCGTACTGGCCAACATTGACAACAATCCTCCAAAAAATCATACTTCAGAAAATGTTGTTTCAAAAAGATTAAAATATTTTCCGGATAATTAACAAAATGATGGGATGTGGAACTTTCAGGGAAGTGAAAGTGTTGGCGTATGGGTGCGTCAAACCAGTCTTTGAATTGAATACTCTATGATGATAATTCAGAAAAATGAAATAAATAAATTATTATTCACATTAAGAAAATTAAGGCCGATCTGGAAGAATTTCTGTCGTTAACATGTTCATAGTGAAATTAGAAAAATAGAAGATTTTCTATTAGATACTTTATAAGATCTTAGGAAATTGGATACAAAATTAAATTCAGAGTTTTATATTGAATACATATTGGATGTTTCGCTACTATATTTGCTTCAGCGACTTATTGTCTGATATTGTCTATAGAAACATTCTATCTTTTTTAATTTATCTTATTCTTAAACACATTAATTTTTCATTACTGTTAAAACAAAGAACCACAGAAGCTTTCTTGTTTTAACTTTAATGAAAAATTAATGTGTTTAAGAATAAGATAAATTAAAAAAGATAGAATTGTTCGACAATAATATTAGACAATTCAGTTGAAGAATAAGTCGCTGAAAAGTCGCAAATATAGTGACGAAACATCCGTCTTATTCAATATAAAACTCTGAATTTTATTTATTTATCCAATTTCCTAAGATCTTAGAAATTAATTAAATTATGGATACGATTCACCAAACAATTTTGTATTACTTTCAAGCCGTTTCGGCTTTTACCTAGGAATATACTCAAGCGTTAATACATATAACTAAATGATTTAATTGATTCTAGCAACATTTATAAGTACTCGAAGACCGAAGCAAGAATGTCGAAGTATTCTTCGTTTAATTCAACGACAATTTGGTCGATCTTGGGACATGTTCCCCCCTGTAGATTCTCATACTATGGTCATCTGTTGAACTATAATTCGAATGATGGACTATAATTTAAAAACGATTAATCTGCTCCCTTCTGGTGCATTCTTAAGACATGTTTTGACCATCACTAGCTCATAATATGTTGAATACTGTCCCAACGTCCTCGATCTTAAGGTTCCTCTACTTTCCTTATTTTCATGTTCGCTATGTATTATTCATAAGTTTCAAATCTGCGCAAAATTTGTCGCAATTCTTCGCCATTTTCAGTGACTGAATAGTCTCTTAATCCTTAAATGGTTACCGAATAAAAAAACCTTAGCTAAAACTATGTTAACTCAGCTTATCTTTTGAAAATCCGTGCATTGAACATGACTGTTGTTGGTTTTAAATAAATTTGCATGATCTTGAGAGAATATACAACCATGACCTTAGAATTCGATTGTTTCTTGGAACATCTTACATATTTTATTATATGTATCTTGATTTAGTATTTAGGTTATTTATACAACATAGGTACTTGTAAGGTATTTCAATTTATTATAGTCTCAAGGACTTAACTAAGAAAATATAAATGGTTGATCAAAATCTACTTAGGTATTGAAATTTCAATCCTTGAAAGTTAATTTTTTTTCATAAAGTTCCATTATTTTACAATAAATTAAGATTATTCAAAGATAGGGATGTATTGGTTTGACAGGTCAATTACCTGTTTGTTTAATATCCTGCAATCTTTCTTTCTTGTGGTAACCTTCAATAAGTAAATTTACTCTTTTGTATTGTTTTTGAACACCCTTCTCTAAATATTAATCAGCATATTTCCTTTTTCTAACTCTCGACTATTATATTCGTTTTATACATTTGGGACGCTTTCACGAATAGTACGCTATTGATAAACTTCAACTGTTAGCGTACAACTGTAAATGAAAGATAACGAATTGAATGTCCTAATTCAGATATAACGTTGAAACGATTTCATAAGGAAACAACCTTATAATATGTCCACATTAATTTTTTTATTTATTTATTTTACTCTTCAAGAAGAAGATAAATTGGTGGAGTTTACTCAGTGATCCCGGGTATAAAAGCGTTATTTCTAGAAGCTATAGGGTTCGATTCTCAAATAGCGAAATTTTCATGATTTATTTTTCATTTAATATTATATTAACATTCTTTTAAAAAAGATACCGTTTTTAAAAAAATCTATTATCACTAATTGCATCAAGAAATCAAAGATCTTATATGTTTTATTCATGGCAGAAGGGATCACCATTTTACTAGTTGAAGTGCCAAGCTTGCTTTTTGGGCAATTGGTTTAAAGGAAATTCCAAGCAAGTGCACATGTGTTAAACACCTGAGAGGGCGATCTCTTCTGTTATCAATAAAACATATCTATGTAATAAAATCTTTGTTTAAAGCAAAGAAAATTTTGAAACATTTTAAGAAACTTGTTAAATTTAAAATATAAAATACTAGGTAGGTTTCACAAAAATTTGAATTTTAAAAAGTTTCTTAAATTTATCAAAATTTTCTTTACTTTTATTAAAATGTTTCACCAAGAACCCAAACCATTCTCCCTGAACAAAAAAATCTTTGATCGCCCTTAGTTTACACCGAGGGGTGAACCTCGACCTAATATCGTGTACACTTACTTCCACTTCCACTTTCATTTCCAAGTAAAAGATAATATATGAAGGGGCATTATCTAATGAATACCAAAATAATTCCAAAAATGGTGTACATCTAATTCCAATCGCGGTTCACACCTCGGTTTACACGTACAATTTCACGAAAATATATAAGAATTTTTATAAAACCCACCTTTTTAAAAAATTGAAAAACATACTCGATTTTTATTTAATATATTTATTTTCAATATTAATAATGAAATTTCATTTAATGTCCCAACTTCTGAAAATTTATAAGCAAAGTTTTTACATCGATGTCCGAAATATTATATAATTATTTTACGGATAATATTATACAATACTTTTGAGATATTCGTGTAATCATAATTGAATACGACTATATATAAAGACCGCAGCAATAATTATATTCATTAAAAATAATGATAACCATATTATTTTTCTTTACCTTGGCGTCTCAGAAATGTTGCAAAACCACTGAGAAGAAGTTTTAAAAAATTATTTAAGATATCGAAACGGTATTTCTATAATCCTATTCTGAATAAAATTTATTAATTTTATTATTTAGGAAAGTACTTTCATCAAGCCTCGTTCCTGATATTAATAAATAATATTAATTTTATATTTCGATTTTTATAAAAGACTTACTTTGTGAAGATAGTGAAGAGAAATAGTTTAGAGAGAAACCCACTATCTTCTACACTATATTTTTTTATTAATTAATAAATAATTACTTGTCCTTTATTATTGATATCGCTGGTGTCCAAAACTAATCTGGGGATTAATTTTAAAGGCATTGTTGAAATTACTAACATGAACGTGATTCAAACCATCTCTTCCTCGTAAGCGCTTTGGCCATTGTTCTAGGCGTCCCGCATTTTTTGAAAGAAAAATTTAGTTTCTTGCTGCATATAATGTCCCAAATACTATTTTTGACTTTTTTGAAATGATAGAAGAAGATGCATTATTTATAATGTTGGTTATTATTTTTATTTTATTATTATTTATTAGTGCGATTCAGCCTTAGGCTCAATGCAGGGTTCTGATTCATAATATTCTCCATATTCTTACAGTTTACAATCATTTTAAATTGAATCATATCAAACCATTTATCAAGAAAAAAAAACATGCACGCATGCAATATCGAGGATAACACAATTCATCAATTACTCCTATAAATTTCAACAACAATCTCTAGTTTTTGATTCACAATTCATACAAATCCAAATTTACAAAATTTACAAATTTCGAGGTACAATTTTTACAAATTTAAAACTGTAATTCGGGTTGGTAGACTGAGCCATGTGAAAAGAAGAATGAGAAGAAAAAGATATTTCAAGGATTGAGTCGAAATTGAAGGTACTTCTGTAAACGGGTATCGAAATACCTACTGAAGGTTATATTATTATGTTACTGGAAAAACGAATGCTGTAGGGAAATTCAAGTCTCCATAAATGCAACGCTCCCTTTAATAGAATTCGGGTTTTTTAAACATCAAGCAAATATTTCGTATACGTGTATTAATTAAAGTCCTGTGGCTATACTAAATGGTTTAAAACTATCACGCGCATGCGTAAATCTTTTTAACCGACTTCAAAAAAGGAGGAGGTTCTCTATTCGACTGATTTTTTTTTTGTGCCTATGTTATCTCATATCTCCGCCAATTGTGAACCGATTTTGAAAATTTTTTGCATTGGGTTCAGTCTACCTTCCGATTGGTCCCATTCTTTCTTCACTTAGGTATTAGACCTTTTTTGTTAGGTTTGTTTAGCTCTAACTTCTTTGTTTATGAACCGATTTCGATGATTCTTTTTTTATTGGAAAGGGGGTATCTTAGGGATGGTGTCATATTAATTTGGTCAAGTTGTGATGATATGATCACTATTAATAACATCACTAAAAGAGAAAAATAAAAATAATTTTTAAGAAAAAATAAAACCGACTTCAAAAATTAAATGCAACAAATAAAATACACTAAAAGGTATAAAATAATTATTATCTTATTTAGTTACAACTAAACGACGAAATATTAACATGAAATTACTTTTGAAGTCGGTGCCAAACTGCACCTTTTATGAATCGTACTCGACGGAACTTACTTAGTACTTTTTGGAGGGTATGCTCGCTTATAGGTATAGTTTGTTTGGTACCGACTTCAAAAAATAATTTCATCTTGAATATTTCGTCGTTTAGTTGTAACTAAATAAGATAATAATTATTTTATACCTTTTTAGTGTATTTTATTTGTTGCATTTAATTTTTTGAGGTCGGTTTTATTTTTTTCTTAAAAATTATTTTTATTATCAAATGAGGATTGAATATTTCAATATATGTAGGTATATAGAAAATTAGAAAGAAACCCTTGTATTTAAAGAGAGAATCGATTTATCTATATTTTATAAACTAAAGAAATAGGCAAACAATTTATTCTTCTTGAGCTAAAAAAAAGAGGGTAGAAAGTTGTTCTAAATATATATTAAAAAAGTAAAAGAATAGTGGAAAGTTTGATTTTTTTCAGTTTTACTGTCAAGTTAATAAAAAGACATTTCTTTGTATAGGATTTTTTTGATACGCTTGCGATTTGTATTGATTAATCTTATTTCGATTTACATTCAATGAATTGGGTTGATTTTTTTTGATTTTATATATTGCCGTTAGAATTTCAAGATGAAAGGACACGAAATAGATAGCAGCTTAGCTCTCAGGAGAAATTTATTTCTCTATTCTTATTCCTTTTCAGGTAATACAAAAGAATTTTCCTCCTGATTGTCTTTTACAATCTCATTTTATCTGAATATATTATAAATTAAATAGTAGTAAAAAGTAAGAGTATATACTACACATATATAACATGTATATGTTATATTATATTCAGGCATACTGAAATCACTGTCGAAAAACGTACCAAATTTTGAAATTTTTTCACTTTTTCCTCTTGCTGAATACATGGAGGAATCGACTTAAAATCAAAAATAGCCATCGATTCTCATCTAATACTTGAGGAATAACAATTCTACATTAGGTTTTTGACGTTTCGATTATTATTGGTAACCATTGCTGAAGACATGGAGGAATCGACATAAATTCAAAAATAACGATCGATTCTTATCTAATACTAGAGGAATAACCCTATTGCATTCCATTTTTGATGTTTTGACTATTAATGGAAACCTCTACTGAAAACGTGGAAGAATCGACTTAAAATCAAAAAGACTAAATTCTTTTTTGGTAAACAACTCAAGTTTGAGACCGATTACAATACTTTACCCATGCTTCGCATTTGATAAAGTAAAAATAACATAATGCAAGTATAGTACGCATAAAGATTTTTTAAGCCTTGTAGGCATTATAATATTAGTATTTTTTGATCTTGAAATATTTTTTTTTGAATAGGCAATTAATTATAATATATATATAATTGAAGGAAAAATCTTTTAAATCGTAAAATTAACCATCAAATTTTCAACTGTAACCTCTTCTAGAATAATTGAATAAAATCTGTGTCTGCGTGATCTGTTTTGTTCCACTCCATGCTATAACTCTGCAAAGAGGCTTGACTAATAATAAAAAAGAGATGTCATTTTTCTCTTATTGTTTTAAAACCCAAGGAGAGTAGAAGCGAAAGGAAATGCAGCTTCGTGAAGATCATACTCAATGTCCTTAGACCAGAGACCCACGTGACCTGTCCAGCAGCTCCATGCTGGGAATATATTGTCCATACATGGAGACTCACCTCCCGGTCAATTCACTTTGGATTTTATTTCTCTTGTAAATAAGAAAAAAAAGTAAAAATAATAAAAATAAATACTTGTCTGTCTCTTTCAAACACGAGCATTGTCTAATAGTACGCAGACGTTTTATAAAAAATAAATAAATACTTTTGGCAAACGCTCATAGTTATTACACAACTCGATAAAAAAAACAATCTTGATGCCTTAGTCTAAGGCCTTTTCCTGGGGCTATTTTTGAGAGGCTGATTCTGATAATTTTATTGGATAGTCGGCATCAGCTCTAGTTTTTGGGATACGAGTATATTAGGTCAAATCTACGAAAAAGACGTTTTTCGCTCATTTTTGAGTCGTATGATTGAATGAACAATAGTACTTGAAATCAAAATATTTAGTTTTATTATAATTTAAATAGGTATCATTTTCAATTTATCCTTGTTTGTATCTCAATTAGAATACAATTTATAGTAAAAAACAAACAAACAAATACCATTATTTAAAAAAAAAAGATGAAAATGTAGTTATAGTTGTTTTACTATAAATTGAGTTATAATTGAGCTAAAAACAAACATTAAATTTGAAATGATAGATGAAGCTTTTTTAAATTAATAAAATTACATACTTTGATTTCAAGTATTGCTGCTCTGAATCAATACGCCTCAAAAATAGACGACATCGCCTTTTTCTGATTTTTGATCAAATGTACCTCAAAGAAACTAGAGGAAAACTATTGCTATTTTTGAAATCATCATGTCAAATATACCCAGCAACAGGTAGGTCTAACATTTTGGGCAATAAAATGTGTGTTGGCCAGTGTTATTCACCTGATTTTTTATATGATATGATACTAAATTGCATTACCTTTCTTAGTCATGATTGTGAGAGAAGGAGATATTTCAAGATTTGGGTCTAAGTTAATAAATTATTACTTGTATGTGGTTTTGAATAATTTAAAGTTGTATTTTTCTGGAAAGATGGAAGTATGGTAATACTCTCTAGAAGTCCTAGAGATCAACGAATATCATATTAAGTTAAATTGAAAGTTTATTTTTGCCGAGAGTAGCACAATTTTTATAAATTGAAAGAGACAATAAAATAGTGTGTCTTCTGCTGGAAAATTTTTTCGAAGAAGACACTCTTTTATTGCCTCCTTCAATGATATTAAGGCTCAAAATTTAGTGGAGTAGATAGTCGATGGATAACACTATATACTAGTACAATTCAATGTTATAAATATTAGATTAATATTATTGTATATTTAAGTTTGTTTCAATTGGTTTACTAAGTTTTCAATTTTACAAGTTTTTATGAGCAGCTGTATTTGTAATTTCAACAGATATAGTTCTGCGCTTTATAAGATTGCCTGCACAGTGTACACTGTACATACAAGTAAAAATTGGTTAATAAAATAGGTATATAATTTTAGAGAAATTCTACTTTCCTCTTTAGTTCTTCTTTTATTAGAATTACTTTCAACGTTTAGTATTTTTTTACTTTATCTAAAAGTATATCTATAATTACATATCCATAAATTTATTTTTATTCCCCTGAAACTTAAGAAAGTTGAAGTCTCATCATGATTCTTCAGATTTCATTGGCAAAAAATTACTATATACTACATAGTAATTTGACCTAAATATAACTCTATACATCTATATTAACAAATACATATCTAATGTTGCTGTATATACGAACGGGAAGAGTATTTCTTCCATTTTTTTATTTGTTTATACATAATAAAATTTCAAAAATGAATAAAATATTTTTATGGTTGGTTGATGAGAGCGGATGGAATTCAATCTCTTTTGAATTGAAATTGAGTGACCTCAAAAGGCTCTGATTTCAATAGATATCGACACCGCTTTTTATTTATTCTCTTTCTTCTGGTATTAATATTAAAGGAAACGTTGATCTACTCTCCCTGAAATGAAATAAATACTTATGAAGGAGATTATATATATAATCCATTTTCATACAAGTTCCGTATGCTGGAAAATAAACATCTCGGTAAAATGTGTTGTCAACCGAAATTCTGGAGAATTCTTGAGTTTCACGAGTATTTTCGAAAGTAAAAGCAAAGTTATTAAATTAAATAAAACTCTGTTCCAACTGAAGCAAAACCGGCCAGATTCTGATGAGAGCCCCTGTATTTTGTCAACACTCTTAATTATAAAAATTTGGGACTTATACCAAATTTTTATAATTAGAGTGTTGACAAATACAGGGGCTCTATCTGTGAGACTGTAATTTAATAACTTTTGCTTTTACTTTCGAAAATACTCGTGCTCAAATTCTCCGGTATTCGATTCTTTACACTTCGGATGTTTATTTTTCCAGCATACAGAACTTGTATGTGGATTATATATATAATCTCCTTCATAAGTACGCTTTAATAATAATACCAGAAAGAGAATAAATAAAATGCGGTGATCATTATCTATTGAAATCAAGAGCACTTTAGTCATTCAATTTCAATTCAAAAGTAGATTCCATCCTTCGCCATAAAAATATTTTATTCATTTTTGAAAATTTTATTATGTATAAACAAATAAAATGAATGCTTCCCGTGTATATACAACTGGCATTAGATATGTATTTGTGTATAGATAGTATAGAGTTATATTTGATCAAACTGAGTATATAGTAATTTTTTGCTTAATAGATCACCATGATGAGATAACTCTTATTTCAGGGAATAAAATAAATTTATGAGATATCTTCAAGTATAAACATACTTTTAGATAAAGTAAAAAAATATAAACGTTGGTAATTCTAATAAAAAAAATTGCTAAAGAGGAAAGTAGAATTTCTCTAAAAATATATACTTGTTTTATTAACCAATTTTTGCACTATTATGTACGATACTTTTTTTGTGCAGGCAATCTTATAAGCGAAATACAAATACGGC